>JXCR01040778.1:29038-61305 GCA_002079205.1 Phalaenopsis hybrid cultivar
TATATATATATATATATATATATATATATATATATATATATATATATATAATCAAACTGATCTCATATTTTTCATAGTTCAAATGAAAGAACACTACACATCAAGCTATGTATCTATCCTGAAAGATAAACAAAAGACTTCAGGGAGAGGCTCGATCAAATAAACTAAGACATATATGACATCCGTTTGGTCTGTGAAAATCATTTTATTAACAATCTCACAAGTTCCCCTATTTAATATAAAAAAATTAAATAGGGTTTATATTAAGCTGGGTTCTGAAAAGTTTCCTATAATGGAAAGCTCCTATAATTACTTACATCTTAGATAACTGAAGTTACCTAACAAAACTCTCATTAAAAATCAGGGGGTATTATCTTTAAAGAGGTAAAAAAATAGGACTTTTTAATGAAATCAGACAAAGAACTGTGAAAGGTGAATGACTCAAATTTAGAACATTTATTTTTGAATATAAAGGAGGAGAGACTAGAGGATGTCACAGATCCTAAAGAGAACCTCGGTAAATTTCCAAGCTATCATATGGTTTGGCTTCAATTTAGAGGAGAAATATTTAAATGTTTCATCCTACCAGTTTATTAATTAGGGCTTACATTCGTGTGAAATGTTCACACAAATAGCCTAGAAGATGTGAGGATTTAGGTCGTGAAGAACCCCGGAATCCTAAACTGAGTTAGGGCATATATTGTATAACAAAGCCATACAAAGGCCTAAAGATAAGTTGAGGATTTATATCGCACTAGGCGGACAACCTCAAAATCCTATGGTTTGTTGTTTAATTCTAAGGAATGGTTTAGTTGATGTAGATATGTTTTGTTGTTGAAGTTGGTCGTACTGACCACAATGCTAGCTCCAAGCTCCTCATCGTGGCAAGTTTAAGTTTTTTAGTGTGGCAAGTCTTGATGTCAAATCAAATATCCTAAGGTCGTAGTTATTTAAATATTATGGAGAATATTAAAGTTGATTAGAGCAACACTTGTTAGGATCTTACGATTCCCTCATTCTGGCGCCACTAATTTTATTCGAATCCACTAAGTCCAAAAGAATTTACTAAACTCAACTTAATGAGTTCCATACTTTCATTTAATACATGGGAAATCTCATTTGCAACCGTAGGTTGCCTCCTCCGAGAGATTTTCGATCATCCGATAGAGACATTTCAATTTAGTTGCAATTTTTTTTGTGATGTTTGTGATTAAATTTTGAATTGTCTTATATTTTGGATTTTGTGGTGATGAATTTTATCTTGTTTACTTTTTAAATTTTAGTTTTAGTTTTGTGACTATCCTAACTGTTTTGGTTTTGACATGCAAGGTGACATCATTGTTAAAGATGCAACTCCAAGACAAGAAGTATAGAAAGGTAAATGCAATAATTTAAAACCATACCTGTCGATTCTTCTCGTTCCTCCATCTGAAAGGTTAACTTTGGCAGTATACATATACAATTTTGTAAAGAATTGAAATTTTTGGAGTAGATGAAGGTATAGCTACCAGACCTCAAGTTACGACTTTATTGAGCCTCTGAAGATCTTAGTGGGTGATTTTAAAACAAAATATAGCAAGTTCAATTTGCCCTTCAATATCCAAAAGATTTCAAAGTGTTCAGGGAATGACCCTGAACTACTTCAAGGATCTCTTGAATTATTTCGAGCTCATTTAGAACTTCATCACATTGTTCCATTAATCATCCAAGGTTAGAGTATGACTACCCCGTTGCTCAGTGAATCTTGACAATTTAATTTTCCCAAGGATAAGATACTTAATCGATTTGATACTTTACTTTATATATTATATGGATGAATGCCCCTAAGACAAGCTCAAGTCATTAAAGATTTGGTGCCCATCACAAACGGGCTCAGAGCGCTTAAAAGGTGTTAAACCCCAATCATATTATCTTCTAAATCCAATCAATTCAGTTTAAACATCGAGCCTAGGTCACTACCAAGCCCTTAACAATCATACTGGGGGGATTGGTGGCGGTTAAAATCTTGGTTTAAGTGACATATGTTCTTATTAAAAGATCACATCATCATCAATTTTAGGCTTAAGATAAGTGAATTATCATCTTGGTAGCTTAAGCTCCTCACTTAAGAATCATCTAATCTTAATTGGCTTCCAAGTCATGATGATTAGGGAAATTATGATTTTTTTGATATTGTAAAAGGTGGTAAGTGAGTTTAGATCACCAAAACATTTTTATTAGGACAAATATTACCCATTTTCTCTTGACTAATCCTAAATTCTGGTCAAGGCAGCGAAGCCTAAAATTACTATCCTGCCCTTGGGGCTCCTCACTCTATAATTCGTCAAGAAAAATTCAAATGGCCTTGAAAATTTTTTAGTATTCTATCCATGGATTAATTAAAATATCAAGGAGAAAAGTATGATTTTTCAAAATTTGATTTAGTTTAAAATAATCCCAAAAATAGGATTTTTTAATGTTAATTTATTTAATTGATCAAAATAAAGTTTTAATTTATGGGAAAAGTTTTGGAGGTTTTCCTAAGTTGGAAGAATACTTAGACAAAATTTCATGATTTTTCAAATAATATTATGATTATTATAATTATTTAAAGGTCATTTTAATGATTATTTAAATACAAAAATATGTTTTAATATTCAAAAATTAATTTTAATTTTTATTAAACTCTCATAAGTCCAAGAAACTCAAAGGAATAAATTTTATATTTTTATGATTTATATCTAATTTATTATAATTATTTTAGTGAGAAAAAAAGGAAAATACATTTTAGGCCTGTAGAAATTTATTTTTAACTTAGAAAATTTGGAAAAAATATTTTGAGAGGTTCCAAGTGATCACGAAACAATTGGACACATTTTGAGCTATTCTTTTTACTTTTGAAATTTTTGATTATTTTAATTATTTTTAATTCAAAATATACTTTAAAAATGAAATATTTTCACAAAAATAGATTTTATTTTTATTTAGTTCCCATGATCACAAGGAACTCATAAAACAATTTTTCATAATTTTTCTAAGCTTATTTATTTTAATATAATTTATTTTGTTCAAAAATGTTATTTTTATTTACAAAATCCACTTTAATGGCCAAATCAACTTAAATAAATTTGAAATTTTTACAGTGAGTTGAAATGATTTTTATGAACAATGTGGAAGTGATTTTGTCAATTTTTTTATTTATATTTAATTTAAATAAATAAATATAAGGTAAAAATTTTTAATTAATAACAAAAATATATAAAAATATTCAAATCATCACAATATTTTTCATAAGCTCCTCTGACCATATGAAGCCTAACCAAATTGATCCCATAATTTTCTGAGGAATATTTTAATTTATATGAATAAATAAAGCCAAAATAGTCACTTATGCTTGAAAATTAGGTTAGAAACATAGAGGTGCTTTCTGACTTTAGAAAAATTAGAGGAGGTGCCCTCTCTCATGAGAAACCAACCCTAAAAATTTCAAGTCATGGTGATTATTATTTATTTATAATGAATTAAAATACCTCAGAGAGTATTTACTTAATTAAAAATCATATACTTGGCAAATAATTTCTATTTTTAGTCCAAATTATTCTCCTCTGTACACTGAGCAAGAGGGTAATTTTCTTTTATTTTTATGATTTTTCTAGAGAAAGATATGAATTTTTAAAGATCAGGCACACAAATAAATAAATAAAAATCCATATTTTTCTACTTAAACACGCGGAGCCACCTAATCCTACGACGGCTGCGAGCTCACACGTGGCGCTTTGCCATTTGACGTCGCCATCCACCTCAGCTGCCATGTGGCCCGCCTTTCCTCTCCATCCACTCATCCAATGTGATCTCAGTCGTCTATGAAATAAACACGCAATCATACGAAATCCGTTCATAATCCCTAAATGACCTAACCCATGAGTTGTTCACACTAAAACCTTAAGATCTTCGTCTAGACTCAACCAAATCACATGCGGTTTATTTCTAAATCTTCATCTACTCGAGACGAACACATCTATAAGGCTTATACAGTATGAAATACAAAAAGTACGTATGGAGAATCAAAATAGGCTCGGGTTAGGTTAAAGCTCAATACCTTTTTCTGAGAGGGGATGCCACAATCAGATGGTATTAGTAGCTTTGATTGGGTCCAACAAACCTCCAGATAAAGCCTCAGGCCTTGGTGAATTATCTATCTATGTTTTTGACCAAGCTCGATTTCAGGTGTTGATCAAAGTCTATACTAGGGGCTCTCTATGATGGGGCTTCTATGGGGAATCAACTCCTCTCACTATAGGGATGTTGTGTGTACAGTTAATTGGAGTTTGGTGGACTGTGGAAGTGTGGGGAGATTTGTCCTGGTTTTATGAAAAATTTTGAACTCAAAATTGAGCTCTCACAGTGGGAACCAGAGGGGGAAAATGGTTGCAATGGGGTTAGGTGTTCTTGGAGAGTGTCTGAGAGCAATTGGGCAAAGTTTCCCCAAGGAAATACAATCTCTCTCTCTCTCTCTTTTAGCCAAGGGAGGGGGGTTTAAATATAATGGCTTAGGGTGGCTATCAGGGCCAATTAGTCGGTGTAAAATGATGCTTATTTGGAGGGTTTTAAAGTGTTAAAGCCAATTAGAAATGGCCAGCTAAGATGGATGAGTTTGGGTTTGAATTTAGGCATGGGGGCTCTTGGTTTTGGCTCCTTCGGTGTCTAGGGTGGCTGGTCATGGTAGGGGAGGTGCTCAGGAACCTCAGAGAAATCTGTCACAACAATTAATTTGGGCTGGTGGTTTTGGCACAAATATCTTTGGCTTAAGCAATTTAAGAAGCAAATTCCCTGACTTAGAGGACCTTTGGTACATGGATCACCTAGGGTGGGCTAAGTGGGTCTAGCCTGATCACTAGGGTCCATCTCGTGGTTGTGGTGTCATTAATTTGGTCATCTTGGCATGGCTAAGTCAATTTTTGTGCATGGGTTCAATTTGAGTCAAATTGGCTTGAAGTTGGGTTTGGGTCAGGCTAGCCTTGAAAATGCACAATTGATTGATCAATTTGGTTTGGATGATTGTCACAACAAGTTTAGAAAAGTTTTGAAGTGATTTTGAATTGATTTGGAGGTTCAATTTGAGGGATTTTGGCATTTGGTCAATTTTGAGGGTGTTGGGTTAGACTTGAGTTTAGGTTGGGCTAGAGTTGGGTTAACTCTGAATTGATGGTTGAAAATGGTCAGGGGAATATCTGAAGAGTTCTCAACATCAATTGGGTGTCAATTTTGGGGTTTAGGCATTCAATTAGGTTTGTACAAAAAGACAATGTTTCATATTTCCTTTCCCAAATGTCACTTAATTAAATATAATATAATATAATTAATTTATATAATATCATGTAATTAATGTATTAGATGTTATGATAATGATAAACTTAGGTTGAGATGGAAATTCTAGCTATGGAAATAGTAGATAGAAGTTAATTAGGGGGCCCAAATAGTTTTGGTAATAAATTATATTTATATAAACAACGGAAAAAATACACATCATAGCTCATTGATTTTGACTAATTGGAGCCTTTTATTTCCTTGCATTCACATTATAAATCTCATTTAATTGATGGGTTTGTACAAAAATACAAGGTTTCATATTTCCTTGTCCAAGTGTCGCCTAATTGAATGACCAAACCCCAAAATTGACACCCAATTGATGTTGAGAACTCTTCATGATATTTCTCTAGACCATTTTCAATCATCAATTTAGAGTTAACCAACTCTAGCCCAACCAACTCAAGTCTAACCCAACACCCTCAAACTTGACCAAATGTCAAAATCCCTCAAATTGAACCTCCAAATCACTTCAAAACTTTTCTAAACTCGTTGTGACAATCATCCAAACCAAATTGATCAATTAATTGGGCTCAATGTCATGACTAGCCTAACCCAAACCCAACTTCAAGCCAATTTGACTCAAATTGAACCCATGCACAAAAATTGACTTAGTCATTGTAAGATGACCAAATTAATGATACCATAGCCACTAGATGGACCCTAGTGACCAGGCTAGACCCACTTAGCCAACCCTAGGTGAGCCATGGACCAAAGGTCCCCTAAATCAGAGGATTTGTTTCCTAAATTTCTTAAACCAAAGATATTTTTGCCAAAACCCATCACCATCCCAAATTAATTGTTGTGACAGATTCCTCTAAGGTTTCTGAGCCACCTGAGCACCTCTCCTACCATGGTCAGCCACCTTAGACACCGAAGAAGCCAAAACCAAGAGCGTCATGCCTAAATTCAAACCCAAACTCACCCATCTTAGGTGTTCATTTCCAATTGGCTTTAGCACTTTGAAACCCTCCACATAAGCATCATTTAACACCCACTAATTGGCTCTGACAGCCACCATAAGCCATTTTATTTAAACCCCCCTCCCATGGCCAAAAGAGAGAGAGATTATGTTTCCTTGGGGAGACTTTGTCCAATTGCTCTCAGACACTCTCCAAGAACTCCTAATCCCATTGCAACCATTTTTCCCCTCTGGTTCCCATTATGAGAGCTCAATTTTGAGTTTAAAATTTGTCAAAAAAAAAATAGGATAGATCTCCCCACACTTCCACAGTCCACCAAACTCCAATTAATTGTACACACACTATCCCTACAATGAAAGGAGTTGATTCCCCATAGAAGCTCCATCACAGAGAGCCCCTACTATAGACTTTGATAAACACCTGAAATTGAGCTTGGTCAAAACATAGCTAGAAAATTCACGAAGGCCTGAGGCTTCATCTCGAGGTTTGTTGGACCCAATCAAAGCTACTACAACCATCTGATTGTGGCATCGCCTCTCAGACAAAGGTATTGAGCTTTAACCCTAACCCAAGCCTATTTTGATTCTGCATATGTATTTACTGTATTTCATACCGTATAAGCCATATAGATGTGTTCATCTTGAGTAGATGAAGATTTAGAAACAAACCGCAAGCGATTTGGTTGAGTCTAGATGAAGATCTTAAGGTATTAGTGTGAACGACTCATGGGTTAGGTCATTTGTGGATGATGAACGGATGTTGTCCGATTGCGCGTTTATTTCATGGACAGCTGAGATCGCATTGGATGAGCGGATGGAGCGAAAAGGTGGGATGTGTGGCAACTGAGGTGGATGGCGGCGTCAAATGGTAGAGCACCGCGTGTGAGCTCGGAGCCGTCGTAGGATGAGGTGACGCTGCATGTTTAAGTAGAAAAAGAAATGGATTTTTTTTATTTCTTTGAGTGCCTGATCTCCAAAAATTCATATCTTACTGTAGAAAAATCATAAAAATAAAAGAAAATTACCCTCTTGCTCAGTGAACATAGGAGAATAATTTGGACCAAAAATAGAAATTATTTGTCAAGTATATGATTTTTAATTAAGTAAATACTCTCTGAGTTAATTTAATTCATTATAATTAACTAATCCCCATGGATTGAAATTTTTAGGGTTGGTTCTTCATGACAAAGGGCACCTCCTCTGACTTTTCCAAAGTTAGAAAGCACCCCTATGATTCTAACCCTAATTTTCAAGCCTAAGTGGCTATTTTGGCTTTATTTAATCATATAAATTAAAATATTCCTCAGAAAATTATGGGATCAATTTTTTAAGCTTCCTATGGTTAGAGGAGCTTATGAAAAATATTGTGATGATTTGAATAATTTTATATGTTTCTGTTATTAATTAAATATTTTTATCTTGTATTAACTTATTTAAATTAAATATAAATAA
Organism: Phalaenopsis hybrid cultivar; assembly: GCA_002079205.1. Taxonomy (NCBI): domain Eukaryota; kingdom Viridiplantae; phylum Streptophyta; class Magnoliopsida; order Asparagales; family Orchidaceae; genus Phalaenopsis; species Phalaenopsis hybrid cultivar. Next base: position 36,759 of record JXCR01040778.1, read on the forward strand.
AAAATTAACAAAATCAATTCCACATTGTTCATAAAAATTATTTAAACTCACTATAATAATTTCAAATTTATTTAAGTTAATTTGGCTATTCAAGTAGATTTTGTAATAAAAATAGCATTTTTGCACAAAATAAACTATATTAAATTAAAAGAGCTAAGAAAAATTATGAAAAATAGTTTTCTGAGTCCCTTATGATCGGGATAATTAAAAAAAACAAAATCTATTTTTGTGAACATATTTCATTTTTAAAGTATATTTTGAATTATAAATAATTAAATAATCAAAATTTTCAAAAATAAAAAAATAGCTCAAAATGTGTGCAATTATTCCCTGGTCACTTGGAAGCTCTTAAATTATTTTTCATGATTTTTCTAAGTTAAAAATAAAATTCTACAGGCCTAAAATGTATTTTCCTTATTTTCTCACTAAAATAATTATATAAATTAGATAAATCATAAAAATATAAAATTTGTTCCTCTAAGTTTCGTGGACTTAAGAGGGTTTAATAAAAAATTAAAAGTAATTTTTGAAGATTAAAACATATTTTTGTATTTAAATAATTATTAAAATGACCTTTAAATAATTATAATAAACATAATATGATTTGAAAAATCATGAAATTTTTTCTATGTATTCTTCCGACCTAAGGAAAACCTCCAATACTTTTTCCATAAATTAAAACTTTATTTTGATTAATTAAATAAATTAACATTGAAAAATCCTATTTTTTGGGTTAAAATAATTATTTTAAATTAAATCAAATTTTGAAAAATCATACGTTCCTCCTTGATATTTTAATTAATCCATGGATAGGATATTCAAAAATTTTCAAGGCCATTTGAATTTTTCTTTAACAATTATAAAGTGAGGAGCCCCAAGGGCAGGATAGTAATTTTACTCTTTGGTGCATTGACCTGAATATAGGATTAACCAAGGGAAAATGGGTAATATTTGTCTTAATAAAAATGTTTCGGAGATCTAAACTCACTTCCCACCTTTTACAATATCAAAAAAATCATAATTTCTCTAATCATCATGACTTGGAAGCCAATTAAGATCGGATGATTCTTAAGTGATGAGCTTAAGCTACGAAGATGATAATTCACTTATCTTAAGCCTAAAATTGATGATGATGTGATCTTTTAATAAGAACATATGTCACTTAAACCAAGATTTTAACCGCCACCAATCCCCCTATTATGATTGTTAAGGGCTTGGTAGTAACCTAGGTTTGATGTCTAAACTCAATTGATTGGATTTAGAAGATAATATGATTGGGAATTAACACCTTTTAAGCGCTCTGAGCCCGTTTGTGATGGGCGCCAAATCTTTAATGACTTGAGCTTGTCTTAGGGGTGTTCATCCATATAACCTTTAAAGTAAAGTATCAAATCGATTAAGTATCCTATCCTTGGGATAATTGAATTGTCAAGATTCACTGGGCAATGGGGTAGTCATACTCTAACCTTGGATGATTAATGGAACAATGTGATGAAGTTCTAAATGAACTCAAAATAATTCAAGATATCCTCAAAGTAGTTCAGGGTCATTCCCTGAACACTTTGAAATCTTTTGGATATTTTGAAGGGCAAATTGAACTTGTCATATTTTGTTCTAAAATCACCACTAAGATCTATGGTGGCTCAATAAAGTCGTAACTTGGGGTCTGGTAGCTATACCTTCATCTGCTCCAAAAATTTCAATTCTTTGCAAAATTATATATATACACTGCCAAAGCTAACCTTTCGGGTGGAGGAATGAGAAGAATCAACATGTACGCTTTTAAATTATTACATTTACCCTTCTATGCTTCTTGTCTCAAAGTTGTATGTTAAACAACGATGTCACCCTGCATGTCAAAACCAAAACTACTAGGATAGTCACAAAACTAAAACTAAAATTTAAAAACTAAATAAGATAAAATTCACTACCACAAAATTCTAAATATAAGACAACTCAAAATTTAATCACAAACATCACAAAATAAAAAAAAAATTACAACTAAATTGAAATGTCTATATCGGTTGATCGGGAATCTCTCGGAGGAGGCAACCTATAGTTGCAAATGAGATTTTCCATGTTTTAAATGAAAGTATGGAACTCATTAAGTTGAGTTTAGTAAATTCATTTAGACTTAGTGGATTCGAATAAAAATAATCGTGTCAGAACGAAGGAATCGTAAGATCCTAACTAGTGTCGCTCTAATAAACTTTAATATTCCCCATAATATTTAAATAAATATGACCTTAGGACATTTGATTTGACATCAAGACTTGACACACTAGAAAACTTAAACTCGCCACGATGAGGAGCTTGGAGCTAACATTGTGGGCAGCACTACCATCTTCAACAATAAAATATATCTATATCAGCTAAACCATTCCTTAGAATTAAACAACAAACCATAGGATTTTAAGGTTGTCTGCCTAATGCGACATAAATCATCAACTTATCTTTAGGCCTTTGTATGGATTTGCTATACAATATAAGCCCTAACTCATTTTAGGATTTCGGGGTTGTCGTTCGTCATGACCTAAATCCTCACATCTTCCAGACTATTTATGTGATCATTTCACACAAATGTAAGCCCTAATTAATAAACTGACAAGACAAAACATTTAAATGTTTCTCATTTAAATTGAAGCAAAACCATAGGATAGCTTGGGAAGTTACCGAGGTTCTCCTCAGGATCTGTGACATCCCCTAGTCTCTCCTCCTTTGGATTCCAGAAATAAATGTTCCAAATTTGAGTCATTCCCCTTTCACACTTCTTTGTCCAATCTTGTTAAAAAATCTTATTCCTTTGACCTCTTTAAAGACAATACTCCCTATTTTTTTATCGAGAGTTTTCTTAGGTGACTTTGGTTATCTAAGATGTAATTAATTATAGGGGCTTGCCCTTATAGGAAATTTTTTCGAACTCAGCTTAATATAAAACCTATTTAATTTTTTATATTAAATAGGGGAACTTGTTAGCTTATTAATAAAATTATTTTCACAAACCAAATGGATGCCATATATTTCTTAGTTTATTTGATCGAGCATCACCCTTAAGTCTTTTGTTTATCTTTCAGGATAGATACATAGCTTGAGGTGTAGTGCTCTTTCATTTGAACTATGAAAAATATGAGANAGTAAAATCAACTTTGAAAATACTTTCTAAACTTAAATAATTCCTTAAATAAAATTAAATTAGATTTTGAAAATCCATATTTTTTCCTCTGATGTTTTAATTGACCCATGGATAGAACACTCTAAATTCTTAAAGTCATTTGAATTTTGATTAATGAGTTATGAGGTGACAGGCCCCAAGACTCAATATAACTTCATAAATTCATCATAACATCAATCACAAATCAAATCATATTCATAACTATGAGTTGTCTTCCATAAAGCGTTTGGTTTAATGTCGTCAGCCCGACATATCCAATGTTATAATTTGGTTGACCCAACATCAAAATCTCCTCAAATGTAGGACTATCTCTACTTATATAAGCTTTTAACCTATATCTATTTACCTTAATCATTCTCCTAGTTTTAGGATTTTCAATATCAACAACATCATATAAATAAACTCTTACCACAATAAATGACCTTGACCACATGGACTTAAGTTTTTCTGGAAAGAGTTTTAATCTTGTATTATATAATAAAATATCTTATTTGGGCTCAAAATGCTTTTTCAAGATCCTCTGATCATGCCACGTTTTCATTTTCTCCTTATAAATCTTAGCATTCCCATAAGATTCATTTCTAATTTCATCACGCTCGTTTAATTGCACTAATCATTTCTCTACAACATTTTTCAAATTATAATTAAACTCTTTTATGGCTCAGTAAGTCTTATCTCAATTTCAACTAGTAAATAATATGCTTTTCTATATATGAGTCGATAGGGTGGCATTCCGATAAAAGTTTTATAAGCAGTCATATATACCCATAATGCACTATCTATTCTAGCAAACAAATCCTTCCTATTAGGATTAATAGTTTTTTTTCTAAAATCTTTTAATATTACAATTAAATACTTCTACTAGACTGCTAGTCTGAGGATGATAATATGTGTCAATTATGTGCTTAATTCCAAACTTTTGAGTTAATTTTGAATTATTCTATTCTTAAAATGATTTCCCCCGTCTATAATAATTACTCTCGACATTCCAAACTTAGTAAAAATATTTTTCTTTAAAAAATTGCAACACTCTTAGCAACACAATAAGGTAAAGTAGCAGCTTCAATTCATTTAGAAATATAATACACAACTATCAAAATATAAATTTTTTGAGAAGATGGTATAAATGGTCCCAAGAAATCTGGACCCCAAACAAAAAAAAATTTCAACTTTCAAAGTAAAATTTAGGGGTATTTCATTGTTTCTATAAATATTGCCTACTATTTGACATCTATTACATGTTTTTATATAATTATTAACATCCCTTAAAAAAGTGGGAAAAAAATTTCAGATTGTAAAATTTTAAATGCAATTTTATCAACCCCAAAATCTAATTTATGACATTTTTGCATTATTTCTAGATTTTCTTCTATTGATACACATCTTTGAATATCTAAGTCCTTACATTGCTTATATACATAAGGGTCATCCCAAAAGTAAAATTTTGAATCACGAATGAATTTTTTTATTTGACGGCTATCTAATTTGTAGGGTAAAATGTTACTAACTAAGTAGTTAACTATATCACCATACCATGGAATTTGCATTGCATTAATCACATATAATTGTTCATCAGAAAAATTTTTATTTATTTCATCATTAAAATTAACATTATTTTCCTGCTCAAGTCCTGACAAATGGCCTGATATTTGATTATCAGTACCCATCTGATCCACTACCTAAAAATCAAATTCTAGCATTAGAAGGACTCATCTAATTAATCATGATTTTGCATCTATCTTCATCATTAAAAATTTAATATCAGAATAATCAGTATGCACAATACATTTAGCTCCAATAAAATAAGATCTAAATTTATCAAAAGAATACGTTATAGCTAATAATTCTTTTTCAGTGGTGGTGTAGTTAATTTGTGCCTCATTAAAAAATTACTAGCATAATATATCAATATCAAAGTTTTATCATATATTTGCCCTAATACAACCCCTATAGCATAATCACTAGCATCACACATTAATTCAAAGGGTTTTCCCCAGTTAGTGAAAAAATAATAGGTGCAGTGATTAATTTTTTTTTAATAATTTAAAGGCATTTAGGCATTCCTCATTAAAATCAAAGTTTGTATCTTTTTTCTAAAAGATGACATAAATGTTTATTAATTTTTGAAAATTTTTTAATATATCACCTATAAAACCCAACATGTCCTAAAAAACTTCTTACTCCTCTTACAGTTGTAGGAGGTGGTAATTCAGCAATAACTTGAATTTTTGCTGGATTTACTTCCATACCACTTTTAGAAATCTTATCTCCTAATACAATTCTTCCTAAAACCATAAATTGACTTTTTTCTCATTTGAGAACAAAATTTGTTTCTTCGTAGCATTTTAGAACCATTTTTAAATGATCTAAACATAAATTGAAAGAGATTCCAAAAACTGAGAAATCATCCATAAAAACTTCAATTCCTTTCTCAATTAAATCACAAAAAATTGACATCATGCATCTTTAAAAAGTTGTAGGTGCATTACATAACTCAAATGACATTCTCCTAAAAGCAAAAGTTCCATATGGACTAGTATATGTTGTATTCTCTTGATTCTCAAGAGCAATGGGTATTTGGTGGTATCCAGAATATCTATCCAAAAAGTAGAAATAATGATGCCCAGCATCTTTAAGTTTTTAGGAAGATTTTTCTTAATTATTGCACTACATTCTTCATTAAGGGCAACAATTTCATAATTTTCGAACGTCCTTTTCTTTTTTAAAATTTCTTTCATAAATTTGGCATAACTTGGTATTTGATCCAAAGCTTCTACAAAAGGAATATTAATTGTAAGTTTATTATTAATAGCATTTAAAGTTTTTAATGAGGTTTGAGAATCAATCATCAGTCCTAATGAATTTTCTTCAATCACATGGGGTGTTTGAGAAAAATTCATTCCAATTTGGCCTATTTTCATAGATAATGTTGTAACTTGAGATGCAACCATCACAATAATGTCATTACCATGAATACTAGCCACATTATTTGGATTTACCCTTTCAAAAGGCCATCAAAAATTATTTGTAGCCATCTCTTCAATTAATGCATAAGCTTGATCAAATGGTTTTGATATTAATGAACCTCCAATACCAGCGTCTATGATAGATCTAAGGAATTCTACTAACCCATTATAAAAAGTTTGAATGATTAACCAGTCTGGTAAAGCATGATGTGAACACTTTCTAAGGAGTTTCTTAAATCTTTCTCAAGCTTCGTATATTGACTCTCCTTCAAACTGAGTAAAAGAAGTAATATCATTTTTAAGTTTAACATTTTTTGAAGGTAAAAAATACTTGGCCAAGAATTTTTGTGCTAAATTCTCCCAAGTTCTAATAGATTCAGGTGCTAACGATCTCAACCACATCTTAGCTTTATCTCTTAAGGAAAAATGAAAAATTATAAGTCGGATAGCATCATTTGATACACCATTATATTTAAATATTGCGCACACTACTAAAAAAACATGTTAAATATAAATTTGGGTCCTCATATGGCGTTCCCCCAAACGAATTGTTTTGTGCCATTTGTATAATTACAAGTTTAAGTTCAAATGAGTTAGCCACTATAGCATGATTTTTTATACTTAAATGATTTTTTTCTACTATAGGGTTTGTGTAATCCCTTAAAGGTCTTTGTAAATTATGTTGTTCATTTTCAATGTTTTGATGTTCAATGTTATTTCGCAATGTTTTCACTATTTCTTGACAATTGTGAAGTCCTTTTTATTTTATAATTTTTCTTATCATTTGTTCTAATTCAGAATTATAAGGCACTAAACCCTTAGATCTCAAACTTCACATGCACAAGGTGAAATTTCAGAAAAACAAATACTCCAAATTATTTTTAATTTTCTTTTTTTTAATGTTTTTATGATTTAAAAAAATTAAAAGCACTAAAATTAATTTTGATTCTCCTAAAATAAATTTATAGTTCAAATAAAATTCTTAAGTTAAAAAGTTTCATTGTTATCCCCGGCAACGGCGCCAAAAACTTAACCAGACCCGCAATTACGCAGATATTTATACTCCAAGAGATTATTAAATATTTGGCTCAAACTATATTTAGTGGCTAGTGTAAATATGAAAAATGATTTCAAAAATAGATAATAATCCTTAACACTAAGGGTACTACGCAAGTATACATATCGTTTCAAGTAATATATGATTTTCTTTAAAAACCCTGTTATCAATCCCACAGGGAAAGCTGTAACTTTGTAATAATAAATTAGAAAAATTCTATCTAAATTGCAGATAAAAATGATTGGAGAATGTTGTCAAAATTTTTTTAAAGGATTACAACTAAGTTCACGTGCAATCTAAATTTAACAGAAAGTAAGAACAAAGTTTATAAGACTAATAAGTTTAAAAGAGTTTGAATATAATGAAAAGATCTTTCCCCTTACAAAGAGATATTAATCAATGTAGGAATTGAATGATTAAAAATATTAAATGATGCATTATGATAAATAAGAGCATACATATTCTTTTCCCCCTTTCAGTGCTAGTAAAGAACATTGGCTAACCTTAAGTTTGTTCTAGCTCGGGTTGTAGTACTGAGTAGATTCTGGCCTCTTACTTTCAGATTACCCATTGTGCCCTCTCTATAGAAACTACTAAGGACCCTTAGATCCAAATTCAAGATCAAATTGGTAAAATAATCTAGTTTGCCACTCTAGAAACATCAATTCTACGCCCATCAAAACTTATCTCCCTATCTATTTGTACTTACCCTTGAACGATCGCAACGACTCTTTCCAAAGTTAAGTGTCGTGCTCACTAATTGGTGAAATCATAGCCCTCCCGGGTCATTATGCTTCACAACGGATTTTAACATCACAATTGGCCAATTTGTAAAGTCAATTAAGAATCGGTGAAAATATCATCACAATTTTATATAATAAAAAGAAATCTCTAAATCAATCTCATCCCACTTGATTAATTCTTATATGTAAGGAGAAAGAAAGGAGAACAACTCAAAATTTATGGAGATAAAATAAAAACACATTATTTATATTAGAATCCTTGTCTTAATAACAAAAACTCAAACACAAATACAAATTACTTATTTTATGCCTTCTCCCCAAGAAATTCTTGAAGTTTCCTACAAGCAATATCCAAACTCTTCTTACATAATCATAAACTCACAAAATGAACTCAAACATTCTAAAAAATCTCCCTAAAAACTCCCCAAAAACTCTTCTAAAACTCCTCTAAAACTCTATTTTTTTCATTCAGCTCTTGATCCCTTTTAATAGATCTCTGAAAATAATCAAGGGTCACTTTAAGCACCCCTTCAAAATTTAGCCAAATTCAATGCATCTTCTAGAAAAAACTGTTTCAAGTGTTATAGCGCCACTCTGGGCTACTATGGCGCCCATCGCATCGAATACTCGGCTCAATGGCGCCTGGCTAGCGTTATAGCGCCCATCACATTGAATACCTGGCCCTATAGTGCCAAGAGCTGGCACTATGTTGTCATATGATGTTGTGCCATTTTGCTTAATTTTTCCTCATTTTCTCTAAAAGATCCATTCCTTGTACATGAAACCAAAAACATGCAAAATACCTTCCTTTAAAGTGCAATATCATCAAAAATGTGCATAAAATGAACATTAAATGTGTATTAAAAACAGATAATTTTAATGTGTATCAATATCTCTCGCTTTTCATCCTTTGGGTTCCATTAATAACTGTTCTACTTTTAAGTTTTCCTACTTGATATTTCTAATAATTAATCGTGAAAACTTAAGCATTGAATTTCTTAAATATAAAACCACAATATTAATCAAAAGTTTTCTCAAGTGATTTCAATTGCTTAAGATGTAATTAACTATAAAAACTTTCTCTTATAAAAACTTTACAATCCCAAATTAATCAAAACCCTTCTAGTCTTTAAATTAGAAAGAAAAAATATTTATCAGCTTTAATTAAAGACCAATGCAAGTATCCAAATTTTCTTAATTTAAGTAATCAAAATCATGGTAAAGTGGTATTTATATCTATTAAGAAAATTTATTACCTTTGATGTTGTACTTGATTATTTAAATCATTAAAGATTTGAATTTGCACGGTATTCAAAAGCACATGTCAGATAAAATATACCTTTCTCTCCATATACCTTTCTGACAACTCTAATGGGAATTACCTCTCTCTCCATGTTTGGCTGATGGATTTATTTTCATACATTGTAATTTTTCTATTTTAAGAATAAACCATATTACTTTTCTTCCTTTTGGTATACCTTGCTCATTTCATTCTTGGACAAGTATAAGCAATATTTCATTAATTCTAGAACCATTCATTTAATCACTATTAAATGATCAAGTTCTAGGATTTTCAAACTGTAAAATAATGGAAACCCTAAAAAAAGGAGTAGGTTTTTATGAAAATAAATAAATAATAAACATATATCTAAATTCAATACTCTTCCAGTCTTAGGACTAGGTCCCAAATCAATCTTCATTCAATCCTAAGATTGGGTCCAATCCCAAATCAAAACTCACCTTCCCTTATCGTTTTGCCCATTTGTGGAAAGTTTTACTCTTTCAAACTTTTGCTCACAATGACAAAAAATTTAATTCAAAGAAACAAGATAAAGACAAATTAAAAAAAGACACCTAATTTACAAGACAAGTCATAATAAATGTGTGGTTGTCTCATGAGGTTTCTGTAACCAGAACAAAATTTTAAAATCAGATAAAACTGATATTTTAAATTTATCAAATTTTAGTAATGACGTCTAGAAAATTGAACTTTTCATTTGTTGAAGGACATGACTTGCTCGCAAGAAAAAGTACTTGTTTTCAAGAATCAGTAATTAGTTTTGGTCTAGTTTTTATGAAGTCAATGCAACTCTTGGCAACATACCTCTTACAATAATGAAAACAAACATTGAGGAGATTGTGGAGCTGCCAATCAGATTCAACATGAAACCCGACTAAGAATTTTCTATCACTGAAAAGGAGATTGACTGAAAAGGTGACTGCTACTATCAAGCACACACTCATGTCTATTGTTATTTCTCCTTTTATCACTGTAGAGCCTACATAAGCCATTTTGTTGTAATCAAAGATAAAATCTACTATAAAAGAAGAAGACTATACCTCATTACCTTTCATGTCTGAAGTCAGGTACAACTCCAAGTCTAGATCGTTGACCCACACACAGAGAAGAAATATTGATCAAACTACCCCAAAGGTCAAGAAAGACAAGTTGGTGCAATATTAGACCTATGAAAGTTGAGGCAAATGAAGCTATTAGACTCTTTGATATCTCTTCTCTCCTAGGAGAGAGTAGGTTTCACCCATTGTTTGCTGCCCAGGTGATTTGGGAGTTTTGGAAGTTTAGGGGTAATTTGAAAATTTTGGCCAATTTTGGTAGATTTGGAGAATTTTTGGTGCAATTGGTAAAATTGGATGGCTAGAATAGGTTTTGGTGAAGTTTTGAGTGAAATTGGAGATTTTGGCAAGTTTTGGGCATTGGGGGCATTTTGGTAATTTTTTTTGTGGTGTAAGGGTATTTTGGTAAATTTAGGGACATTAGGGTAAATTTGGACAATTTGGTTAATTTAGAGTGGTTCAACATGATTTTTGTTGGAAATTTGGGAATTTTAGGGTTTCATGGGTATTTTGGTAGTTTTTGGAAAATTTGAGGATAGAATGTCAAGGTTGAGTATTTTAGTGGAATTGGAATTGGTTGGATATGATAACCATGCCACCCATGAAGCCACCCCCCTGAAGCCATGAAACCCATAGGAGCACTCAGTTTGGATCCTTCACATGTTGATCCTAACCATCTTAGCCAAAGGCTAAGGGCTTAGGACCACCCACATGAGTTTCCAAAAGAGAGATAGGTGTAAGGTTGAGTGAAATTAGGGTTTTTGAATGTGTGAATGTGTTGGGTTTGAGTGTGTGTGTGTGTGACCAAGACCAAGCCACCCATGGTTGCCCTAATGTCTCACTGATCTTATTTGAAATCATCCTTGAGTCTTTACATGTTGTTCTTAACTATCTCAAGTGAGAAATGAGGTTTAAGATCACCCATGTGCCGCTTCACAAGAGGATTCAAGAAGTACTTAGAATTTCTATGTGGGAGGGTACCATTACTAGTCGTCTGGGATAGTCAAAGGCGACTCCTATGGCTAGATCCTAGGCTTCTAAAGATGGGAAACTAGTCCTCATCAAAAATGAGGTCAATAGGGCTTTGTGATGTTTTCCCTATGCATGCATGTCAAATGTTGTTGGGGAGACCATGGTAATTTGATTGTTAGCCTACACATGATACTTTCACCAATAAGTACACTTTTACAATTGATTAGCAGCTTATGTCACTTGTCTCATTAACTTCAAAACATGTTCCTGAAGACCCATTGGAGTTACAAAGTGCGAGGAAAAAAAAGAAGAAATAGAGTAAGGCCGAACATGTAAGAAAATAAAAAAAGATTGAAAAGGAAAGTGAGAAAAAACATAAATAAGAAAGAAAAAGAGAGATAAAAATAGAGAGAAAATGTAAATAAGAAAGAAAAGAAGAGAGGAGAGAGTTTTACCTTGGTGAGTGGAAGATAAGAATATATAATTTTATTGCAAAAATAAGTGAAATCAAAAGAGCCTTATATTACTCTTGTGCTAGGAGACCTTTTATCTACTAATGATTTTGTCGATTCTTTACTGAGCAGCATTGTTTTTTTTTTTTTTTGGTAGGCTTTCAATGATGTCTTGCCTGAGGAGGTGTCATTTGGTTTGTTATCACTTTGAGGATTTAAATATCAGATTGACTTCAGATCCTATATCACAATTCCAATTTGACCTGCCTATGGAAGCATCATTGAGAAAATAAAGGAACATTAAAGATGAATTGATTATTTGATGGAGAAGGAATATGTTAGAGAAAGCATGAGGCCTTGTGCGATTTCAGTATTTTTAGTGCCTAAAAGGGATAGAACATGGAGGATGTGAATTGAAAGTCGAGCAATCAATAATATTACGGTGAAGTATCATCATCCCATTCTTAAATTAGTTGATATGCTTGATGAATAACATGGATCCAATTTGTCCTCTAAGGTTGATCTTAATAGTGGATATCATTAACTTAGGAAGAGTGAAATTGATGAGTGGAAAAATACATTTAAAACAAAATATGATTTTTATGAATAGTTAATTATAATTTTTTGATTAATTAATGCACCTAATACTTTCTTGAGGCTTATGAAACATATTAGACATGATTTCATAGATATATTTGTAGTTTTCTACTTTGATGATATCATAGTTCATAGCAAAACTTTAGATGAACATGTTGAAACTCAAAAACTTATTATAAATGTTTTAAGTGAAGAGAGTTTATTTGCTAATCTTAAAAAGAGTGCCTTTTGCACAGAAGCATGTATTTCATGATTTTGTTGTAAGAGCTATAGGTATTGGAGTGGAAGAAAATGTGAAGGCTATCCAAGGTTGACCAACCCCTTCATTGGTGAGTCAGGTAAGAAGTTTTCCACGACTTGCTAGTTCTTATCAATAATTCATTGATGACTTTAGTAGTCTTGTCACACACTTTACTGCAGTCATCAAGAAGTATGCTCCAATTAAGCGGGGAGAGGAACAAGAGAAGGCGTTCAAGCTTATCAAGGAAAAACTAATGAATTCAAATTTACATTTTTTTACTTAAACTTACTAAATATTTGAAATTGAGCGTGTTGCTTTAAGAATAGGTATTAGTTGTGTGTTGATGCAAGAGAGGAAGCTAATTGCATACTTTAATGAAAAGATAGGTGGGGCAGCCCTAAACTACCCTACTTATGATAAAGAATTGTATGCAGTAGTCTGTACTTTAGAAACTTGGTAGCATTTTATTTGATTGAAAAATTTTGTGGTTCATACAAATCATGAATCCTTGAAACGTTTGACAGCGTGGTGCAATTGTAACAATTGCCATGCCAAAATGGATAGAGTTCATCAATACTTTCACATGTGATCAGGGTATATCCACTTCCTATTCCTAGAAAATGTAATTATTGATGCACTATCTTGTAGATATAATATACTTTCTACTCTTGATGCTAAATTGTTTATATTTGAAAATATTAAGGAGTTATATGAGTTGGACTCCTATGAAAATATTAAGGAGTTATATGTATTGGATTCTTATTTTGGTGACATATTTAGATATTGCTCTAACGGTTCATGTCAATTTAACTTGCATGATGGATTTCTATTTAGAGAGAATAGGTTGTGTTTCACATTCATCCTTACATGAATTACTTATTCTGAAAGCACATGGTTTTATTTTGATGGGAAATTTTGGGGTAGCTAAAACTTTACGTGTGTTACATGAATATTTTTTTGGTCACATATGAGGCGTGCTATTGAGAAGGTTTATGAGAGATGTATTATATGTAGACAAGCTACATCTACAACCACATGGATTGCATACTTCACTTTTTATTCCTAGTGAGACATGGATTGATATTTATATAATTTTTTTTAGGATTGCCTAGGTCTAAGAGGAAAAGAGATTCAACTTTTCTAGTTGTTAATAGGTTCTTAATATGAAACACTTCATTTCATGTCATAAGACTAATGATGCAACTTATATAGTTGATTTATTTCTCAAAGAGATTGTTAGGTTTCATGGTAGGCCTAGGAGTATTGTTTCTGTTAGAGATGCAAATTTCTTGAGTTATCTACGGGACTAAATTACTATTTTCTACTACTTTTCATCAACAAAATGATGGTCAAACTGAAGTAGTCAATATAACTTTGTCAACCTTATTGTGTGCTATCATTCAAAAGAGTTTAAAAATATGGGAAGATTGCTTATCACATGTTAAATTGGGTTATAGTAGATGTGTTCATTTTGTAACTAAGTTTTTACCTTTGAGATTCTTTATAATTTTAATCCATTGACTCCATTGGATTTAACTCCTTTACCTATGAGTGAACATGTTAAAATATATGACAAGGATAAAGAAGATCTTTTTAGGCATATTCATTAGAAGATAAGGAACAATATTGAGTAGGGACCAAGCAATATGCAAATCAATCCAATAAGGGTCGCAAGAATGTTATGTTTAAACCAAGAGATTTAATTTGGTTGTGTTGACCTCACTTTTGGTTGAGGATTAGTTTTTCCTCTTTAGTAGCCTAGGGTCTAGCCATAGGACTTTCCTGTTGACTATTCCTAGGTCTAGTTCTTCCTCTTTAGTAGCCTAGGGTCTAGCCATAGGACTTTCCTGTTGACTATTCCTAGGGACTAGAAAAGGAACCCTCACCATTAAACACTCCAAACTATTCTTTGCTCAACGTGAAGTTCCACATATTGGTCCTAACCTCTAGCATTTAGTAAATCAATATGGGAGAACTCAAGTTGAGTCCCCATAGAACCGTTTGACCTTAAGGTTGACCTTGGGTGTTGGTCTAGAGTTGGTCCATTCACTTGCACTCAATTTCACTCACTTACACTCACTTCTACTCACAACCCTAAACCCAAACTTTGTTGACTTTGATCCCTTGATCCTTTGGGAGACCATGTAAATGGTCCCCTAGACCCACTAACCCTATGCTGGTGTTTAGCTAAGACCAGTACATAGAGGACCCAAATGGGGATTCCATTGTTCCATGGCTCACATAGAGTGGTTTGCACCCCAATATTATCAAAATATTCAACTTGGTCTTTTGCCCCCCAACCCAAATTACCTAAACACCCCCAAACCCTAAATTTGGCCAAAAATCTCAATTTCACCCAAAATACCCAAATNCCTACAAAACCCAACATGTCCCAAAAAACTTCTTACTCCTCTTACAGTTGTAGGAGGTGGTAATTCAACAATAACTTGAATTTTTGTTGGATCTACTTCCATACCACTTTCAGAAATCTTATCTCCTAATACAATTCTTCCTAAAACCATAAGTTGACTTTTTTCTCATTTGAGACCAAAATTTGTTTCTTCGTAGCATTTTAGAACCCTTTTTAAATGATCTAAACATAAATTGAAAGAGATTCCAAAAGCTGAGAAATCATCCATAAAAACTTCAATTCCTTTCTCAATTAAATCACAGAAAATTGACATCATGCATCTTTGAAAATTTATAGGTGCATTACATAATCCAAATGACATTCTCCTAAAAGCAAAAGTTCCATATGGACTAGTAAATGTTGTATTCTCTTGATTCTCAAGAGTTATGGGTATTTGGTGGTATCCAGAATATCTATCCAAAAAGTAGAAATAATGATGCCCAACATCTTTAAGTTTCTTAGGAAGATTTTTCTTAATTATTGCACTACATTTTTCATTAAGGGCAACAATTTCATAATTTTTGAACCTCCTTTGCTTGTTTAAAATTTCTTTTATACATTTGGCATAACTTGGTATTTGATCCAAAGCTTCTACAAAAGGAATATTAATTGTAAGTCTATTATTAATAGCATTTAAAGTTTTTAATGAGGTTTGAGAGTCAATCATTAGTCCTAATGAATTTTCTTCAATCACATGGGGTGTTTGAGAAAAATTCATTCCAATTTGGCCTATTTTCATATATAATGTTGTAACTTGAGATGCAACCATCGCAATAGTGTCATTACCATGAATACTAGCCACATTCTTTGGATTTACCCTTTAATAAGGCCATCAAAAATTATTTGTAGCCATCTCTTCAATTAATGCATAAGCTTGATCAAATGGTTTTGATATTAATGAGCCTCCAACACCAGCATCTATGATAGATCTAAGGGATTCTACTAACCCATTATAAATAGTTTGAATGATTAACCAGTCTGGTAAAGCATGATGTGAACACTTTCTAAGGTGTTTCTTAAATCTTTCCCAAGCTTCGTATATTGACTCTCCTTCAAACTAAGTAAAAGAAGTAATATCATTTTTAAGTTTAGCAGTTTTTGAAGGTAAAAAATACTTGGCCAAGAATTTTTGTGCTAAATTCTCCCAAGTTCTAATAGATTCAGGTGCTAACGATCTCAACCACTTCTTAGCTTTATCTCTTAAGGAAAAAGGAAAAATTCTAAGTCGGATAGCATCATTTCATACACTATCATATTTAAATGTTGCACACACTTCTAAAAAAACATGCTAAATATAAATTTGGGTCCTCAGATGGCGTTCCCCCAAACTAATTGTTTTGTACCATTTGTATAATTGCAAATTTAAGTTCAAATGAGTTAGCCACTATAGCATGAGTTTTTATACTTAAATGAATTTTTTCTACTGTAGGGTTTGTGTAATCCCTTAAAGGTCTTTGTAAATTATGTTGTTCATTTTCCATGTTTTGATGTTCAATGTTATTTCGCAACGTGTTCACCATTTCTTGAAAATTGCAAAGTCCTTTTTATTTTCTAATTTTTCTTATCATTTGTTCTAATTCAGAATTATAAGGCACTAAACCTTTAGATCTCAAACTTCTCATGCACAAGGTGAAATTTCAAAAAAAAAATACTCCAAATTATTTTTAATTTTCTATTTTTTTATGTTTTTATGATTTAAAAAAATTAAAAGTTCTAAAATTAATTTTAATTATCCTAAAATAAATTTATAGTTCAAATAAAATTCTTAAGTTAAAAAGTTTTGTCGCTATCCTCGACAACGGCGCCAAAAACTTAACCACACCCGCAATTACGCAGATATTTATACTCCAAGAGATTGTTAAACATTTGGCTCAAACTATATTTAGTGGCTATTGTAAATTTATAAAATGATTTCAAAAATAGATAATAATCCTTAACACTAAAGGTACTACACAAGTATACATATCGTTTCAAGTAATATATGATTTTCTTTAAAAACCTTGGTATCAATCCCACAGGGAAAGCTGTAACTTTATAATAATAAATTAGAAAACTTCTATCTAAATTAGAGATAAAAATGATTGGAGAATGTTGTCAAAAAATTTTTAAAGGATTACAACTAAGTTCACGTGCAATCTAAATTTAACAGAAAGTAAGAACAAAGTTTATAAGACTAATAAGTTTAAAAGAGTTTGAATATAATGAAAAGATCTTTCCCCTTGCAAAGAGATCTTAATCAATGTAGGAATTGAATAATTAAAAATATAAAATGATGTATTATGATAAATAAGAGCATACATATTCTTTTCCCCCTTTCGGTGCTAGTAAAGAACATTGGCTAACCTTAAGTTTGTTCCAGCTCGAGTTGTAGTATTGAGTAGATTCTGGCCTCTCACTTCAAGATTACCCACTGTGCCCTCTCTATAGAACCTACTAGGGACCCTTAGATCCAAATTAAAGATCAAATTGGTAAAATAATCTAGCCTGTCACTCAAGAAACATTAATTCTACGCCCATCAAAACTTATCTCTCTATCTATTTGTACTTACCCTTGAACGATCGCAACGGCTCTTTCCAAAGTTAAGTATCGTACTCACTAGTTGGTGAAATCATAGCCCTCCCAAGTCATTATGTTTCACAATGAATTTTAACATCAAAAACGGCCAGTTTGTAAAGTCAATGAAAAATTGGTGAAAATATCATCACAATTTTATAAAATAAAAAGAAATCTCTAAATCAATCTCATCTCACTTGATTAATTCTCATATGTAAGGAGAAAGAAAGGAGAACTACTCAGAATTTATGGAGATAAAACAAAAACACATTATTTCTATTAAAATCCTTGTCTTAACAACAAAAACTCAAACACAAATACAAATGACTTATCTTATGTCTTCTCCCCAAGAAATTTTTGAAGTCTCCTTCAAGCAATCTCCAAACTCTTCTTACATAATCAGAAACTCACAAAATGAACTCAAACACCCTAAAAATCTCCCTAAAAACTCCCCAAAAACTCTTTTAAAACTCCTCTAAAACTCTAATTTTCATTCAGCCCTTGGTCCCTTTTAATAGATATCTTAAAATAACTAAGGGTCACTTTAAGAACTCCTTCAAAATTTAGCCAAATTCAATGCGTCTTCTAGAAAAATAGTTTTAAGTGTTATAACACCACTCTAGGGTGCTATGGCGCCCACCACATCGAATACTCGGCTCAATGGCGCCAATGGCTAGCGTTATAGCGTCCATCACATTGAATACCCAGCCCTATGGTGTCAAGAGCTGGCACTATGATGTCATATGATGTTGTGTCATTTTGCTTAATTTTTTTCTCATTTTCTCTAAAAATTCATTCCTTGTACATGAAACCAGAAACATGCAAAATACCTTCCTTTAAATTGTAATATCATAAAAAATGTGCATAAAATGAACATTAAATGTGTATTAAAAACAGGTAATTTTAATGTGTATCAATATCTCTCACTTTTCATCCTTTGGGTTCCATTAATAACTTTTCTACTTTTAAGTTTTCCTACTTGATATTTCTAATAATTAATTGTGAAAACTTAAGCATTAAATTTCTTAAATATAAAACCACAACATTAATCAAGAGTTTTCTCAAGTGACTTTAGTTACTTAAGATGTAATTAACTATAAAAACTTGCTCTTATAGAAACTTTACAATCCCAAATTAATCAAAACCCTTCTAGTCTTTAAATTAGAAAGAAGAAATATTTATCAGTTTTAATTAAAGACCAATGCAAGTACCCAAATTTTCTTAATTTAAGTAGTTAAAATCATGGTAAAGTGGTAGTTATATCTATTAAGATGATTTATTACCTTTGATGTTTTACTTAATTATTTAAATCATTAAAGATTTGAATATGCACGGTATTCAAAACCACATGTCAGATAATAAAAAGACATACCTTTCTGGCAACTCTACTGGGAATTACCTCTCTCTCCATGTTTGGCTGATGGATTTATTTTCATACATCGGTAATTTTTCTATTTTAAGAATAGACCATATTACTTTTCTTCTTTTGGTATACCTTGCTCATTTCATTCTTGGACAAGTATAAGCAATATTTCATTGATTCTAGAACCATTCATTTAATCACTATTAAATGACCAATTTCTAGGATTTTCAAACTGTAAAATAATGGAAACCCCAAAAAAATGGAATAGGTTTTTATGAAAATAAATAAATAATAAACATATATCGAAATTCAATACTCTTCCAGTCTTAGGACTAGGTCTTAAATCAATCTTCATTCAATCCTAAGATTGGGTCCAACCCCAAATCAAAACTCACCTTCCCTTATGGTTTTGCCTATTTGTGGAAAGTTTTACTCTTTCAAACTTTTGCTCACAATGACAAAAAATTTAATTCAAAGAAACAAGTAAGATAAAGACAAATTAAAAGAAGACACCCAATTTACAAGACAAGTCATAATACATGCGTGGTTGTCTCATGAGGTTTCTGTAACTGCAACAAAATTTTAATATCAGATAAAGCTGATATTTTAAATTTATCAAATTTTAGTAATGACGTCTAGAAAATTGAACTTTTCATTTGTTGAAGGACATGGCTTGCTTAAAAGCAAAAGTACTTGGTTTCGAGAATCAGTAATTAGTTTTGGTCTAGTTTTTATGACGTCAATGCAACTCTTGGCAACATACCTCTTACAATAATGAAAACAAACATTGAGGAGATCGTGGAGCTGCCAATCAGATTCAACTTGAAACCCGACTAAGAATTTTCCATCATTGAAAAGGAGATTGACTGAAAAGGTGACTGCTACTATAAAGCACACCCTCATGTCTATTGTTATTTCTCCTTTTATCACTGTAGAGCCTACATAAGCCATTTTGTTGTAATCAAAGATAAAATCTATTATAGAAGAAGAAGACTATGCCTCATTACCTTTCATGTCTGAAGTCAGGAACAACTCCAAGTATAGATCGTTGACCCACACACAGAGAAGGAATATTGATCAAACTGCCTCAAAGGTCAAGAAAGACAAGTTGGTGAAATATTAGACCTATGAAAGTTGAGGCCAATGAAGTTATCAAACTCCCTGATATCTCTCCTCTCCTAGGAGAGAGTAGGTTTCACCCATTGTTTGCTGCCTAGGTGATTTGGGAGTTTTGGAAGTATAGAGGTAATTTGAGAATTTTGGCCAATTTTGGTAGATTTAGAGAATTTTTGGTGCAATTGGGAAAATTGGATGGCTAGAATAGATTTTGGTGAAGTTTTGAGTGAAATTGGGGATTTTGGCAAGTTTTGGGCATTGTGGGCATTTTGGTAATTTTCTTTTTTGTGTATTGGTATTTTGGTAATTTTAGGGACATTAGGGTAAATTTGGGCAATTTGATTAATTTAGATTGGTTCAACGTATTTTTGTTGGAAATTTGAGAATTTTAGGGTTTCATGGGAATTTTGGTAATTTTGGAAAATTTTGGGGGTAGAATGTCAAGGTTGGGTATTTTAGTGGAATTGGAATTGGTTGGATATGTTGACCATGCCACCCATGAAGCCACCCCCCAGAAGCCATGAAACCCATAGGAGCACTCAGTTTGGATCCTTCACATGTTGATCCTAACCATCTTAACCAAAGGCTAAGGGCTTGGGACCAACCACATGAGTTTCCAAAATAGAGATAGGCGTAAGATTAAGTGTGAGTGTGGTGAGTTTGTGTGTGTGTGTGTGTGACCAAGACCAAGCCACCCAGGGTTGCCCTAATTTCTCACTGATCTTATTTGAAATCATCCTTGAGTCTTTACAAGTTGTTCTTAACCATCTCAAGTGAGAAATGAGGGTTTAGGATCACCCATGAGACGCTTCACAAGAAGAGTCAATAAGTATTTAGAATTTCTATGTGGGAGGGTACCATTACTATTCATCTGGGATAGTAAAAAGAAGACTCCTATAGCTAGATCCTAGGCTTCTAAAGATGAGAAACTAGTCCTCATAAAAAATGAGGTCAACAATGCTTTGTGATGTTTTCCCTATGCATGCATGTCAAATGTTGTTGGGGAAACCATGGTAATTTGATTGTTAGCCTACACATGATAGTTTCACCAATAAGTACACTTTTACAATTGATAAGCAGCTTATGTCACTTGTCTCATGAACTTCAAAACATGTTCCCAAAGACCCATTGAAGTTACAAAGTGCGAGGAAAAAAGGAAGAAATAGAGTAAGGCCAAACATGTAAGCAAAGAAAAAAAGATAGAAAAGGAAAGTGAGAAAAAACATAAATAAGAAAGAAAAAGAGAGATAAAAACAGAGAGAAAATGTAAATAAGAAAGAAAAGAAGAGAGGAGAGAGTTTTACCTTGGTGAGTGCAAGAGAAGAATATATGATTTTATTTCAAAAATAAGTGAAATCAAAAGAGCCTTAATTTCTCATCATCCCTTAAATTACTCTTGTGCTAGGAGACCTTTTATCTGCTAATGATTTTGTCGATTCTTTACCGAGCAGCATTGTTTTTTTTTTGTAGGCTTTCAATGATGTCTTGCCTGAGGAGGTGTCATTTGGTTTGTTACCACTTTGAGGATTTAAATATTAGATTGACTTAAAATCCTATATCACAATTCCAATTTGACCTGCATATGGAAGCAACATTGAGAAAATAAAGGAACATTAAAGATAAATTGATTATTTGATGGAGAAGGAATATGTTAGAGAAAGCATGAGGCCTTGTGCGATTTCAATATTTTTAGTGCCTAAAAGCGATAGAACATGGAGGATGTGTATTGAAAGTCAAGTAATCAA
Source organism: Phalaenopsis hybrid cultivar (assembly GCA_002079205.1). Lineage (NCBI taxonomy): Eukaryota > Viridiplantae > Streptophyta > Magnoliopsida > Asparagales > Orchidaceae > Phalaenopsis > Phalaenopsis hybrid cultivar. The sequence goes on from JXCR01040778.1 coordinate 58,502, forward strand.
TAATATTACGGTGAAGTATCATCATCCCATTCTTAAATTAGATGATATGCTTGATGAATAACATGGATCCAGTTTGTTCTCTAAGGTTGATCTTAATAGTGGATATCATTAACTTAGGAAGAGTGAAATTGATGAGTGGAAAAATACATTTAAAACAAAATATGATTTTTATGAATAGTTAATTATAATTTTTTGTTTAATTAATGCACGTAATACTTTCTTGAGACTTATGAAACATATTAAACATGATTTCATAGATATATTTGTAGTTTTCTACTTTGATGATATCATAGTTCATAGCAAAACTTTAGATGAACATGTTGAACCTCAAAAACTTTTTATTAATGTTTTAAGTGAATAGAGTTTATTTGCTAATCTTAAAAAGTGTGCCTTTTGCACAGAAGCATGTATTTCATGATTTTGTTGTAAGAGCTATAGGTATTGGAGTGGATGAGGAAAATGTGAAGGCTATCCAAGGTTGACCAACCCCTGCATTGGTGAGTCAGGTAAGAAGTTTTCCATGACTTGGCTAGTTTTTATCGATAATTCATCGATGAATTTAGTTGTCTTGTCACACACTTTACTGCAGTCATCAAGAAGAATGCTCCAATTAAGTTGGGGGAGGAACAAGAGAAGGTGTTCAAGCTCATCAAGGAAAAACTAATGAATTCAAATTTACATTTTTTACTTAAACTTACTAAATATTTGAAATTGAGTGTGTTGCTTTAAGAAAAGGTATTAGTTGTGTGTTGATGCAAGAGAGGAAGCTAATTGCATACTTTAATGAAAAGTTAGGTGGGGCAGCCCTAAACTACCCTACTTATGATAAAGAATTGTATCCAGTAGTCTGTACTTTAGAAACTTGGTAGCATTTTCTTTGATTGAAAAATTTTGTGTTTCATACAGATCATGAATCCTTGAAAAGTTTGACAGGGTGGTGCAATTTTAACAATTTTCATGCCTAAATGGACAGTGTTCGTCAATACTTTCAAATGTGATTAGGGTATATCCACTTTCTATTCCTAGAAAATGTAATTATTGATGCAGTATCTTGTAGATATGATATACTTTCTACTCTTGATGCTAAATTGTTTATTTTTGAAAATATTAAGGAGTTATATGCATTGGACTCCCTTGAAAATATTAAGGAGTTATATGTATTGGATTCTTATTTTGGTGACATATTTAGATATTGCTCTAAGGGGTCATGTCAATTCAACTTGCATGATGGATTTCTATTTAGAGAGAATAGGTTGTGTTTTGCATTCATCCTTACATGAATTACTTATTCAGAAAGCACGATGTGTTATTTTGATGGAAAATTTTGGGGTAGCTAAGACTTTATGTGTGTTACATGAATATTTTTTGGCCGCATATGAGGCATGCTATCGAGAAGGTTTGTGAGAGATGTATTATATGTAGACAAGCTACATCTACAACCACATGGATTGTATACTTCAATTTTTATTCCTAGTGAGACATGGATTGATATTTATATAATTTTTTTAGGATTGCCTAGGTCTAAGAGGAAAAGAGATTCAACTTTTCTGGTTGTTAATAGGTTCTTAACATGAAACACTTCATTTCATGTCATAAGACTGATGATGCAACTCATATAGTTGATTTATTTTTCAAAGAGATTGTTAGGTTTCATGGCAGGCCTAGGAGTATTGTTTCTGTTAGAGATGCAAATTTCTTGAGTTATCTACAGGGCTAAATTACTATTTTCTACTACTTTTCATCAACAAAATGATGGTCAAACTGAAGTAGTCAATATAACTTTGTCAACCTTATTGTGTGCTATCATTCAAAAGAGTTTTAAAATATGGGAAGATTGCTTATCACATGTTAAATTGGGTTATAGTAGATGTGTTCATTCTATAACTAAGTTTTAACCTTTGAGATTCTTTATAATTTTAATCCATTGACTCCATTGGATTTAACTCCTTTACCTATGAGTGAACATGTTAAAATATATGACAAGAATAAAGAAGATCTTTTTAAGCATATTCATTGGAAAATAAGGAACAATATTGAGTAGGGACCAAACAATATGCAAATCAATCCAATAAGGGCCGCAAGAATGTTATGTTTAAACCAAGAGATTGAGTTTGGTTGTGTTGGCCTCACTTTTGGTTGAGGTTTAGTTTTTCCTCTTTAGTAGCCTAGGGTCTAGCCATAGGAATTTCCTATTGACTATTCCTAGAGGACTAGAAAATGAACCCTCACCATTAAACACTCTAAACCATGCTTTGCTCAACTTGAAGTTCCACATATTGGTCCTAACCTCTAGCCTTTAGTAGGCCAATATGGGAGAACTCAAGGTGAGTCCCCATAGGACTGTTTGGCCTTAAGGTTAACCTTGGGTGTTGGTCTAGAGTTGGTTCATTCACTTACACTCACTTTCACTCACTTTCAATCACAACCCTAAACCCAAACTGTGTTGACTTTGATCCCTTCATCCTTTGGGAGACTCATGTAGATGGTCCCCTAGACCCACTAGCCTTATGCTGGGGTTTAGCTAAGACCAATACATAGAGGACCCAAATGGGGATTCCATTGGTCCATGGCTCACATAGAGTGATTTGCACCCCAATTTTACCAAAATATTCAACTTGATCTTTTGCCCCCCCAAATCTACCCAAATTACCTAAACACCTCAAACTCTAAATTTGGCCAAAAATCTCAATTTCACACAAAATACCCAAATTTGTTCAAAAATCATTCCAAACCATTTCAAAATACTCAAATTGCCTAAAACCATCCAAAATTGCCAAAATTATCAAAATACCCCCCCCCCCCAC
>JXCR01040778.1:69752-135076 GCA_002079205.1 Phalaenopsis hybrid cultivar
TGTCCACCATGTAAGCTCCAAGCTCCTCGTTGTAGCAGAGTTCAAGTTTTCTAGGTCATTTGGTTATAATGTCAAATCAGGTGACCCTATGGTTAAAGTTCTTTAAATTTTATTATGGGCATATTAAAGTTGATTAAAGCGACACCGGTCAAGATCCCACGGTTCCATCGTCCCGGCACCACTATTTTCTATTGGAATCACTTAGTCCAAATGAATTTACTAAACTCAACTTAATGAGTTCCATAATTTCATTTAGACCGTGGGAAGCCTCGTTAGCAACCGTAGGTTACCTCCTCCGAGGGATTCCCGATTTTCCAATAGAGACATATTAATTTAGTTGAAGTTGTATTTTGTATGATGTTTGTGATTAAATTTTGAGTTGTTTTATATTTTGAAATATTGTGGGGATGATTTATGCAATTTTATATTTTCTATGCAGGTATATAAATACAAGCATAAATAAAAGTGCGGTAAGAAAGTACAAGAAAGACTGTAAAATGTGGTAAACTGTAAAAGTGTACCTGGTGAGCCTTCTCGTTCCACCACCTGAAACTCAAAATGCATATCGGAGCATTTATGTATATAGAGCTGGAAAAGTAAAGTTTTGGAAACCTTCCTAACTCTATGTTATGTATTGGGGGTCCTTAAATTTTAAGGATAATATTATTAAGTAAAACATATTAAGTTTAATAGATCCCTAAGGTATTCACCAGGTTAAGAGTAGGGAGCATATCCATGCAACCTTCTTAATATCTGGTAAAAAGCCTTGGGTTCATTTAAACTTTATTACGTTACTTAATAATTCATCATGAATATCCTGATGCTCAGTGAATATTGATGTCTTGATTATTCCCAAGAATAAGGTAAATGTCATTTACCTTCCAATTTGAGAATTATGTTGATGAAGACCCTAAAGGGGCAAAGTAATGTATTTAAGAATACTTAACCAAATTTTTAGTCCTAAGTGGACTTGTGGTGTTTTAAAAGAGTTTGATTATGTTGATTTTCCTAATCCTCTTTTAACGAGTGGATTTCGACTTAAATTCACCACTAAGCCCTTAAGACCTAAGTGAAATTTTTAAAAGATTTAAAACTTTAAGTGATCATTATCAAGATCATTTAAACATCATTTTGATGAGAGTGTGAAATCATTGATTTCCAAAGTTATACTCTTGAATTCAAAAGTCATTTAATACTAGTGAAGTTTCCAAAATTTCGATAATTATGAAAATTATTCTTTTTATTTTATAATTTGACAAAGTGAAGTGGGTTTCTACAATTAAGCCCATTTTGGTTACAAATCATCAAATGAGTTAATTAATATCAGAAATTACCCATTTCCCATTTTGATTAAGCCTAAATATTCATTAAGGCCAAAATATCCAAAATTACAATTTTGCCCCTAAGTGTCCAAACTTTCATAATTTGTCAATTTAAAGTCAAATGACTTTGGGATTCTTATGTAACCTTACTGATAGGTCAATTAAGACATCAGAGGAGAAAATGTGGATTTTCACAATTTAATTTAATTCATATAATTAAATATGCATCTTCAAAGAAAATTTTAAAAGATGATCAAGACAATTCCTAAATTAAGACATCAGAGGAGAAAATATGAATTTTCACAATTTAATTTAATTCATATAATTATTTATATGCATAAATATGCATCTTTAAAGAAAATTTCAAAAGATGATCAGGACAACTCGTAATCACTTGAACGGCATCAGAGGAGAAAATGTGAATTTTCACAATTTAATTTAATTCATATAATTATTTTCATGCATAATTATGTTTCAAAGAATATTTCAAAAGATGATCAAGACAATTCCTAATCATTTGAAATTTTTATGCATATGCATTTTCAAGAAAAATTTCAAAAGATTATCAGGACAATTCCTAATCACTTGAAATTTTTATGTAAGCTAGCCCTAGACCAGAAAGTCATTTGGCCAAAATTTCATGGTTTTTTGAATTTTTTGTGATTTATTAAAATTGTTTGAATTTTTGGGGACTTTAATAAAAATAAAATATTTAATATGTTTAAATTTATGTTTTATATTTTTTGAAAATCTCTCTGAGGTCAGGGAACCCAGATAAATTTATTTTGTATTTTTATGTTTTTTATTTGATTTTTTAGAATTATTTTGGTGAAAATTCTATTTTTAAACCTTAAAAATCATTTTAAGGTTTAAAAATAGATATCTTTATTTTTAGACCTTGAAAAAAATATTCCAGCGAGTCCTAAGTGTTTAGGAAATAATTTGAAACATTTCCATGAGTTTAATATTTTATGATTTTTTTATTATTTTTTNCCTCCATGATGGATAAAACTGTAGCCTATGGTCTGGGGCTAATCTATTTATGTTTCAAGTAATCAGAAAACTTGACAAATATCATTTCAACAAACTATGCTTCTATGATGAGTTAAGATAAAACACATATAGTGGTGTCAGTAAACTTATGATGAAGTGTCAAAATAGTCCACCGATTGTTTACATGGGGTCGTTTTAATCTCAGGGTTTATAAAAGTGTCAAATTAGCCTCCAAACTCTTTAAAATTGGGACTTAAATTGTCATTCGTGGAGACTATTTCAACCCATATTAAAAAAATATNCTGTTTACATGGGGTCGTTTTAATCTCAGGGTTTATAAAAGTGTCAAATTAGTCTCCAAACTCTTTAAAATTGGGACTTAAATTGTCATTCGTGGAGACTATTTCAACCCATATTAAAAAAATATNAAAAATATTAAATGATCTTCAAATGACTTTAAATTTTTATGGTGAGTTCTCTGACTCATTAGTCACAGTGGAGAACAAAAATTAAATGATTTTAATCTCTGTGTACTTCAAATTAAATGTTTAAAGAAAATTAAGGTTTTCTCAAAACAGTTATTTTTTTATTTTTAAAAATCATGATATTATTTCCTAAGACTACTCTGGCGATAGGAAACTTACATGAATTTTTGTAGAATTTTCTAAGACACATACAATTTTCTATAATTATTTGAATAGAAAATGCATAAAAACTTAGAAAACTAAGATCTCTGTCTAGAAATCTTCTATGTCTTTGAAAAAATACTCAAATTGTGCATCTAGACANTTTCTATGTCTTTGAAAAAATGCTCAAATTGTGGATCTAGACAAAGGCTACAATTTATAAAAATTTGGGATCATGGTAATGAGTCAATAAGAATGGAGAGTTCAAAAACCTCTAACACTAATTGATTTTTATAAAATTAAATATGCATCAAATAAGTATGAAATTTATTCCACATAATTCTCCTCTGTACATTGAGCAAAAGGGTATTTTTATTTTATTTTTATGAGTTTTCTATGAAAAGTTATGAATTTTTGAAGTTTAGGGGTATTTTCTGAATTTTTTAAATCCCATAATTTTCTACTTAAACCCACACGCTGACTGGATCATGGGCGGTTCCAAAAATGCCACATGTCGTGCTCTGGTTTACCGCCGCCATCCGCGTCAGTGCTGACTCAGCGCGTTGTGCATATACGGGATCTCTGTCCGACGCAATCAGGACCGTCCGATCGATACACGCGCAAATGGACGGCATCCCTTCATCGTCCCCGTCTGGTTCATCCCGAGAGCCGTCCACCTTCAAACGTTAATATCTCACTCGATTCTCAACNTCGTTCATCATCCCCATCTGGTTCATCCCGAGAGCCGTCCACCTTCAAATGTTAATATCTCACTCGATTCTCAACAGATTTATATGAATTTTTTTTTTAAATCGTAGATCTGATCTAGCTCTACACATCCATACGGTTAATCAAGCATGATTATTTTCTTCACAATATCGTGAAACCGAGCTCAAATTTAAAAAAAAATGGCCTATACATTTGTCCAAGAGGTGTGGCCTCAATTGGATGCTTGTGCTGAAACCGAGCTTGAATTTAGGGAAAATGGCCTATACATTTGTCCAAGAGGTGTAGCCTCAATTGGATGCTTGTGAAATGTTTGTTGAGGTCCAATGAAGCTTCTCTAAGCACCAATTAGAGTTCCTTTGAGTTTTGTTTAGAAATTCCAAAAATGTGGTTCGGCCTTATCCTCCACAACAAATGAGGGCTTGGGGAGGGGGGTTTGATGGGAAAGCTTCTTCTTTAGGCCTTGTGAAGGTGTGTACAAGGTTTATTTGATTTTGGTGGAGTTTGGAGTAGTGCACTGATTTTGAGCTCAAAATTGAACTCACTGAGGAGGCTTTGAGGGCAATTAATGGTGGAGCCCTTCTTCTCTATGCTTGGAGAAGAATTTTGGATATTTTGGAGCAGGTTTTGCTAATCTATGGTGACTCTTTCTTGTTTGGCCATGAGCTCTCTCTCTTCCATATCCATAGTCATGGCTTTTTTATAGAGTTAGATCAGTTGGGATGCTTGGAGATGAAGTCTAAAGCTCATGATGAGCAAGAAAAATGGCACCATAGAGTATTGACATGTGTTGGTGAATAATTTGCATGAAACTTATCCTTTTTTTTAACAAAAAATATTTACCTAAGGGATAAATATCATGGCTAACCCATGGTTAACTTAACTTAACTCTAAGGTCTAGAGTTTAGCTAAGGTTAAGCTTGGTTGGGAATACCAAATTTGATTTTCATTATATTTTGTCATGGGCTAATATGACCAAAAATGGGTTTAGGTTTGTTTAGCCATGTTAATTGGCTCAATTGACTATCGAATTTGGTGTAAGAGACCATGAGGAACAACTTTCATGAAGGGTGAAAGTCATTTTGGGGTCAATTGGTTAATCAATTTGGTGGATTTTTGATTTTTCACCCATTTTAAGCATGTTGGGCTAAGTTTGGGTCAAACGTGGGCTAGCCATGGGCTAAGTCTAAATTTATTGTTGTGTTTGGTGTAAAACATCATGATAAACAATTTTCACGAAGGATAAAAGTCATTTTGAAATCAATTTGGTAGTGAATTTGGTGGATTTTGGGTTAAAAAGGGTTTTGAATTAAGCCTTTAAGGACCAAATTGGGGGTTTTGGTGAAGATGGTCAGCTTGACCAAATTGGACCATGATGTAGTTGGACAAAATTAAATTTGGAATATTTTGGATTTATTGGGATTTTTTGGGAATTTTTGAAGTTTTTGGATTTTTGGGCCATGTAGAGGCATTTTGGTAATTTGGCCATTTTTGGAAATTTTTGTCAGTTTTGGCAAATTTGGATGTATTCAAAGTGTTTGGAATGAGTTTTGATCAGTTTTGGGTATTTTGGCAAAATTTGGGAATTTTGGCCAAATTTGGGAATTTTGGCCAAATTTGGGTCCTAAGGGCAGTTAGGTAATTTGGAGGTGCCTAGGGGCAAAAGGCCAAGTTGCGCATTTCAAGTGCAATTGGGTAGAGAACCATTTTGAATGAGTCATGAACCAATGAAATCTCCATTTCGGGTCCCCATGTATTGGTCTTAGCCAGGGTACCTTAGCTCCAAATCAACAGTCAGGATCAATCCTAAGGCCAAGTAGCCCTATAGGAACTCTCCTTGAGTTCCCTCATAATGATCTTACCTACTNAGCACAGGTTATATAATGCACATTATGCTCTAAAGATGGAAACACAGTTTGAAAACTATATTGCTTGAAGAAGCAAAACAAGTTATCCGTTTGAAGAGTCCAATTTGGCCACACTACAGTAAGGTATCTTCTGACGATTAAAATTGTTTATACTTCGAAAGGTGCTCTGGCTTGAAGAGGAGCTTAGCATCAATGGCAGTCTTTGATTGACGAAAGAAGAGGTTTCTCGCATATAAGATAACAAGGCAAAGATTCTGATGCCAAACTTGAAGGTTTTAGAGTTTATTGTGGAAAAGAATAAAATTTTTGCATAAACTTATCCCAAAGGAAATCCATAACAGAAGGGATACATTAGCGAGAAACAAGCCCACGATAAATAAAATAAAATATTTGTTGACACTAGATTTGGTTTCAGAAATGCACCTGTTTTAAAATCATTTCAAGCAATGAGGGAAAATGGCCAGTAAAAAGTTAAGGTTTTACTTTCTGTGTCAATAAATAAAAAATAAAATAAAATAAACCAGCCACGAAAAATTATTAATTCATACATTAATCAGAAAGGGATACTGCAGCCAGAAACAGAGAAATATGCGAGAAAGTTTAGCAAAAAACAATGAATTCCCGTACTCTAAAACAGCTGTAAAAAAGTATGATCAGTGTGCTTTATATGCGTCCAAAAATAATACAATAATCAGCCTAAAGTTCAATGTCATCTATATAATCTTATAAAATCTCCTAAAGTGACACCATCGCATTGCCACATCACCATTATGTTCTAAGATCAAAGTACTCGTATCCAAAACGTTACCCAACAAGTCAGTAATAATTTAGTCACCCAAGTAATAATCAATGTTCATGATAAATCACAAGGTTAGAAATACAGCATCTGGTTGCCTGCCTTTAGATTATTAGTCATCACCATGGTCGTGACCTCTAATTCTCAGCCCAAATTGTTTGGGGTTTACATGAACGAGTGGGTGGGGGATTGGGGGAGAGAGAGGGAGAGAGTAGAGAGACAGGGAAAACTAGAGTTGAAGATGAAGAAAAAATGATTTGGTTTTAATTTTATGTTCATATTGATAATAGAAAGCAAGTGTAAACTTACTAAAATTTGCGGACATTTGTAACATTACAAAAAAGTGTGGAAGTTATAAGAAAAACAACCGGTAACTTTAAGTACTCTAAACAAAAAGATTAATATTCATGAAATCAAAAAGCATATTTATCACACGAATTATAGATTTGTATCGATTGGGATTTTAGAAAATTCTATTTTTAGTTTTTTATTATTATTATTATTTTCTACCATTAGAATTTCCTATTATTAGTAATGTTTGTTACCTTATTATAGNGGCACAGGTTATATAATGCACACTATGCTCTAAAGATGGAAATACAGTTTGAAAACTATATTGCTTGAAGAAACAAAACAAGTTATCCGTTTGAAGAGTCCAATTTGGCCACACTACAGTAAGGTATCTTCTGACGATTAAAATTGTTTATACTTCGAAAGGTGCTCTGGCTTGAAGAGGAGCTTAGCATCAATGGCAGTCTTTGATTGACGAAAGAAGAGGTTTCTCGCATATAAGATAACAAGGCAAAGATTCTGATGCCAAACTTGAAGGTTTTAGAGTTTATTGTGGAAAAGAATAAAAAGCATAAACTTATCCCAAAGGAAATCCATAACAGAAGGGATACATTAGCAAGAAACAAGCCCACGATAAAAAAAATAAGATATTTGTTGACACTTGATTTGGTTTCAGAAATGCACCTGTTTTAAAATCATTTCAAGCAATGAGGGAAAACGGCCAGTAAAAAGTTAAGGTTTTACTTTCTGTGTCAATAAATAAAAAATAAAATAAAATAAACCAGCCACGAAAAATTATTAATTCATACATTAATCAGAAAGGGATACTGCAGCCAGAAACAGAGAAATATGCGAGAAAGTTTAGCAAAAAACAATGAATTCCCGTACTCTAAAACAGCTGTAAAAACGTATGATCAGTGTGCTTAATATGAGTCCAAAAATAATACAATAATCAGCCTAAAGTTCAATGTCATCTATATAATATTATAAAATCTCCTAAAGTGACACCACCGCATTGCCACATCACCATTATGTTCTACGATCAAAGTACTCGTATCCAAAACGTTACCCAACAAGTCAGTAATAATTTAGTCACCCAAGTAATAATCAATGTTCATGATAAATCACAAGGTTAGAAATACAGCATCTGGTTGCCTGCCGTTAGATTATTAGTCATCTCCATGGTCGTGACCTCTAATTCTCAGCCCAAATTGTTTGGGGTTTACATGAACGAGTGCGTGGGGGGGAGAGAGAGTAGAGAGACAGGGAAAACTAGAGTTGAAGATGAAGAAAAAATGATTTGATTTTAATTTTATGATTTCATATTGATAATAGAAAGCAAGTGTAAACTTACTAAAATTTGCGGACATTTGTAACATTACAAAAAAAGTGTAGAAGTTATAAGAAAAACAACCGGTAACTTTAAGTACTCTAAACAAAAAGATTAATATTCATGAAATCAAAAAGCATATTTATCACACGAATCATAGATTTGTATCCATTGGGATTTTAGAAATTTCTATTTTTAGTTTTTTTATTATTATTATTATTTTCTACCATTAGAATTTCCTATTATTAGTAATGTTTGTTACCTTATTATAGCTTGGGAAATTTATGACAGTTTATGTCCTTGGCCATCGAGGGTTCTAGATCGGTTTTCGCATCGAGGGCTTTGGGCCTGTCACGGCATCAAGAGTTGCGACTTCTTCTCCACTAGCTTCTTCTTTGCTGACTTCATCCTAGGCATGAAATAACTAGCAACAAAACTTTGTTCGCATGATTGAAACCCCAGTCGTTTCTCTTACAAAGCAGTTTCTCTCGAGTAGGAATCGACAAAGAAACCAACCCCGGGCACTCAAGCTTCTTCACCTTGAGGTAGCTACTACTCGTGTGTTTTCATCATCCCCTTCTCTCCTCTGATTNTTTTCTCTTACAAAGCAGTTTCTCTCGAGTAGGAATCGACAACGAAACCAACCCCTGGCACTCAAGCTTCTTCACCTTGAGGTAGCTACTACTCGTGTGTTTTCATCATCCCCTTCTCTCCTCTGATTCAGATGATGTCTTATAAGTCACCGATGATGACCGAAGTCTAAATAAATTCTACCACCTCTAACGGGTCCAATAATTTTGAAACCCCTCTCACGTTGGTATCTGTTAATCATTATTCTCAGAATTTAGCCGCTAAAACTCAATGGGCACAACTAATCTCGAGTGGGCTTAATACATAAAATTGGAAAATTGACGGTAGAGGTGAAATTGGGCAATTGAGTGGTGAAAGTTCATAACATGCTGCTGCTAACCCTAATTTGAAAAATATGGCAGTTTGAAAACTCTTTGGTTATGGTTGAGCTCATCAACTCCAAGAAACCTGCCCTAAGAAAGTATCGTCTATTTCCTCTCACTGCTCAAGATATCTAAGAAGTTGTTCGAGATCTTTATTCAGACCTAGAGAATTCTTCAAAAATTATTTAGTTGAAAATTTAACTTTGAAAATCCAAGTAGAATGACCGTGATATTACTGTTTATTGCAATGAGTTGGTAACATTACGCCAGAAGCCTGGTTGAAGTTCTGATTAGGGAGAATCAAACGACTATGCTCGTAATAAGAAGAGAAAGAAAAACAAATAGGTCTACATATTTTTAGCTGGCATTAATATGAGTTTAGATGAAGTGGTTGCATTATCGATAAGAAAACACTACCCTCTATTCAAGAAGTTTTTTTCATAGATTAGATGTGAAGATTCAATTAAAAAAAATAATGTTGCGGAACACCTAACCTTTCTTTTAACACTGAACAAGAGAACTTAGCTCTTATGTCAAAAGAAGTTGATACTGACAAAGAGGGATATAAGAAACCATAATGCGAGCATTGCAAAAAATCATGACATACACAAGAGACATGTTGGAAGATTCATGGTAAACCTGTGAATTGAAAATCAAAATCCAAACGTGAAGGTTGAGTTTTTCGAGCCACTACTAAAGAAACTTAAGAGTCTTCTGCAAACTCGGATGAAGTCCCTTTCACCAAGGAGTAATTTAAGCACCTACAAAAATTGTTTCAATCTCCAAAGTTATCATTGACTCCCACCTTGCCTTTATTAGAAAAGGGTAAGACTCTAGCCATTGCAGTGTTAGATGTTATTCATAATTCTACTCATTCTTGAATAATTGATTATGGTGCAACTAATCATATAACTAGTTGTTCTAAATTGTTCTCATCCTACACAACTTGTGCAAGCAATAAAAAATCAAAATTATTAATGTTGTTATCGCGGTAATTTGTCAGGATAGGATCTATCAAACTCACTTCCTTAACTCTTCACGATAACTCCATGTTCCTAATTTATCTTGTAACTTGTTGTTCATTAATAAAATTATCTTTGACCCTTGATGTAAAGCTTATTTCTACCATTTTTGTTGTGAGTTTTAAGAATTGACTACTGGAAGGATAATTGACAATGCTAAGAAAAAAGATGAACATTATTATTTTAATGATGGACTTAACTCGAACAGACAATGTCAAAATATTTTTTTTAAATTATGTTTTTGTTTCTAAAGATAATGATATTATGTTATGACATTATAAGTTAGGTCATCATAGTTTTCAGTATTTAAAGTATTTATTTTCCAATTTATTTTAGAATAAAAATGTCTTCTTTTCATTGAGAAGTTTATCAATTTGCTAAACATCATCATGTGTCTTCTTCTCCCCAAATATACAAACCAACTACACATTTTACTTTGGTTCATGGTGATATTTGGGGTCTTTGTAAAACTCTTACATATTTTAGGAAAAAATAGTTTGTAACATTTACCGATGATCACATGAGATTAAGTTGGGGCTTTTTAATTAAAAAAATCTAAAGTAGAAATAATTTTCAAAAAATTCTCACACCATGGTACAAACACAATTTCAAAAACTATTCAAATATTACGAAGTAGTAATGGCTAAAAGTATTTCAAATACGTTTTGGGTTATTTTTTTCGAAAAAATATGTTGCTTGAGCATTGATAGGGGTGAGCATTCGATCAGTTTGGATGGATCGGTTTTAAAATTGGTTAAATCAATTGCAACTGAAATCCAGAATCCAAAAACCAAACTAATCTAAATTTTAATCAAACCGAACCAACCAAATCGAAATTTAATTCATTTTAAGCAATTTGGTTATGAACAAACTCAAATTTAATATTTTATCGGTGTTTAGCTAAGAATAAACATTACGAATTACATATTTTATCTACATAATATCAATTTAATTTTATTAATCCTAGATTTATTACAATCAAAAATTGCATGTAATAAAATTTTTAATTTTTGAAAATTTTTTCCACATGAAATTAAAAGATAGTAAATAAAATTAATAAAACTAGGATTTTTTGGTTAATTCGATCAAATGAAAATTAAAACTGAACCGAAAAATTGAAAAGACAAATCTTAAAGTTTTAAAAACCAAAAATTGATATTCATTGTTGAAACCAAACCGAACCAACCAAATTTCGTCAGTTCAGTTTTTTTTGTTTTAACCAAATAATGTACACCCCCAGGCATTAATGTTTACCATTGAAGTGCCAAAATATATTTGTGGTTCGTGTTGTTACGTTCTCCTAATAAGGTTTTAAGCTTTAAAACACCTCTTGATAATTTCATAAAATTTATCCAACAAATTGGCTCTCGTCTTCTTTACCAATAAAGAGGTTTGTGTGTATTGCATTTCTTCACATTCATACGCATAATCATGGAAAACTTAAACCCTGAGCTAAAAAATGTGTTTTTTGGTTATGCTCTCACTCAAAATAGATATAAATATTTTGATCATATTTCTAAAAATATATTTGTTATCATGGATGTCACATTTTTTAATTACAACCTTTTTTTACGCCTCATCTTCAAAATGGGACAAAATAAAGATCCTACATTTTTTTATCTTTTTCAAACCGAAGATTCAACAAATAATTCCTCCCCAATCTTGATTGTTCAAACAAAAAATGGATCAAGTTTTTTAGATATTAGAGATGATTCAGGTCTTCCTACAGTGTCATCTCATGATGTTTGTGATTCTACAATAACTAACAAACAAGAAACAGGAAAAAAAGAACTACGACACTGGTATAATTTGATATTGTCTGCTCGCGCCAAATAACAGCTCAAAAAAAAGGTTTGTGAGTCCTAAATACCACACAAAATTCGTGAACCCTTCAAGTAATGTCCTCACTGAGCTTTTATCCCGAGTTCAGTCCACGTCATCTTCTAGTTCTAAGTCTTCTAGTCCCGAACTTGAGTCTAGTTGTAATCATAAATCTAATGATTCTAGTTTTTCCATTGATATTTGTAAGGAAGTGAGGTCTTTCACCCAACATCCATTGCCACATTAAGCGTCAAACTAAAATTTCTCACCCACGCTCTGTGCTTTTACATAATAATTGTCTTGTATGAATTTCCTAATATTTAATCATCTTTCCCAGTTCAGTATCAATAAATTAACTTATCACATACACGGTTAAATATTATCTTTGTTGTGAGTTTGGTAAGATAATTTATGCATTCGCCCTATGAAAAATACTAAAGTAGTTAATAGGATTCTCAAATATCTAAAAGGTACACCCTACAAGGGTTTACTTTTCAGAAGATCGCACAACAGAAGATAGAGGCATGCACTGATGTAGATTGGGTGTGCTCAGTTATTGATAGAAGATCAACATCTGGATACTGTACTTATGTCTGGGGAAATCTGATTACATAGAGAAGTAATAAACAAAATGTGGTTGTGAAGAATAGTGTCGAGGTAGAAAATATAGCTATATGGCTAATGGAGTATGTGAGATGTTATGGTTAAAGAGAATTCTTGAAGAGCTATGGATCCCAATAAATATGCCAATGAAGTTGTAATATGACAATAAAGTCAGCATAAACTTTGCAAAAAATCTAGTGTAACCTGATCGCACAAAGTATGTGAAGATTGACAGACACTTCATAAAGGAGAAGATTGATTTTGGAGCTATTTGATGTCATTTATTCATACTGCAAAACAAATAACAGATATCTTTACAAAAAACTTTTCAGGCCTAGTTTTGAGCTTTTTGTAAGCAATTTGGGCATGATAGATATCTATGCTCCAATTTGAGGGGGGATTTTTAGGAATTTCATTTTTTAACATTTTTTTATTTCTAGTATTTTCTACTTTTAGAATTTTCTATTGTTATAAATGTTTGTTACTTATTCTAGAATAAGGAATTTATGGTTGATTTTGTGCCTTACATAATTTGGCGATCTTCCCCTGCTATTTATCTTATAAACATTTCTTATAATATTAAAGAAAAATTATTTTTTTCTCCCAAAAACTACAGTATCCCTTAGTTTTCTTCACTCTAAATAATTAATCTTTTTTTTTTTTTGCTTTGAAACATTGCTTTCATATTTTGAGGAACTAATTTTGATGGAACTAATTCCTTATGAGAATGGTTATAAGTAGGGTTGAGAGTTAGCTCGAAAATCATCAATTGCAAGAGAATTGATTTGAGATCAGCTTGAAGTTACATATATATATATATATATATATAATATAAAAACACACACATACACGTGTTTAGTTGAAATCATCNATGCTTTTACATAATAATTGTCTTGTATGAATTTCCTAATATTTAATCAACTTTCCCAGTTCAGTATCAATAAATTAACTTATCACATACACGATTAAATATTATCTTTGTTGTGAGTTTGGTAAGATAAATTATGCATTCGCCCTATGAAAAATACCTTAAAGCAGTTAATAGGATTCTCAAATATCTAAAATACACCCTACAAGGGTTTACTTTTCAGAAGATCGCACAACAGAAGATAGAGGCATGCACTGATGTAGATTGGGTGTGCTCAATTATTGATAGAAGAGCAACATCTGGATACTGTACTTATGTCTGGGGAAATCTGGTTACATAGAGAAGTAATAAACAGAATGTGGTTGTGAAGAATAGTATCGAGGTAGAAAATATAACTATATGGCTAATGGAGTATGTGAGATGTTATGATTAAAGAGAATTCTTGAAGAGCTATGGATCCCAATAAATATGCCAATGAAGTTGTAATATGACAATAAAGTCAGCATAAACTTTGCAAAAAATCTAGTGTAACCTGATCGCACAAAGTATGTGGACATTGAAAGACACNCAACATGATCGCACAAAGTATGTGGACATTGAAAGACACTTCATAAAGGAGAAGATTGATTTTGGAGTTATTTGATGTCATTTATTCATACTGCAAAACAAATAGCAGATATCTTTACCAAAAGACTTTTCAGGCCTAGTTTTGAGCTCTTTGTAAGCAAGTTGGGCATGATAGATATCTATGCTCCAATTTGAGGGGGGATTTTTAGGAATTTCAATTTTTAACATTTTTTTATTTCTAGTATTTTCTACTTTTAGAATTTTCTATTGTTGTAAATGTTTGTTACTTATTCTAGAATAAGGAATTTATGATTGATTTTGTGCCTTACATAATTTGGTGATCTTCCCCTGCTATTTATCTTGTAAACATTGCTTATAATATTGAAGAAAAATTATTTTTTCTCCCAAAAACTACAATATCCCTTAGTTTGCTTCACTCTAAATAATTTATCTTTTTTTTTTTTTTGCTTTGAAACATTGCTTTCATATTTTGAGGAACTAATTCCTTATGAGAATGGTTATAAATAGGGTTGAGAGTTAGCTCGAAAATCATCAATTGCAAGAGAATTGATTTGAGATCAGCTTGAAGTTACATATNAAACCTATTTTAGTTTGAACTTCATGACATAACTTCTATGCTTTTCATTCCCATCTCATCCAACAGGTGAAGAATTTGCCCCTCCCTACTTGGTGTCGAGTGTATATAAGCATTAGTAAGCCTTGCAATGATTTTATAGATCCATTGCACTTGGCGTAATCTTTGGAGTGTAACCTTACTTGTTATGGCTTTATAGTGCTTCCTCTATGGTCTCATGTGCTGCCGCATCTACCATGGAAAGTCAGTTCTTCCTTTGGTATGAGTGACCATGTACCCACTCGAGTTGCTCCGCCATTTTTCTTTTATTTCCTAGATCTGTTAGATCGTTGCCCTGCCCACTGGAGAAACCTGGCACTGCAACTCCACTTTCCTTGAGCTCTTCTGATTGTTTTTGAACGCATGAAATCTTTAGCTATATAAACCGGGGAAAATGAAAAGTAAAAAAAGAAGAATAAGGGGAGAAGGGGAAGAGGAAGAAGAAGATATAAGGGCTTTCTATAGGATTAGATGTTAGATTTATTCATCTTTTTCATCAATTTGTTGCATTTATCGGTTGTTTTCTCCACTCTCTTTCTTTTTCTTTTTCTTTTTTATTTATTTATTTATTTATTTATTTATTTTTGTTATCCATGATTCCTTGAAAAAGGGAGGGAAGAAACAAACCGCGTTTGATGCCAAGAAGTTCATTAGTATTGAAGCAGCAAAACGATATGATGCCTTATTGGTGTCAAAGAAACCTATTTTTGGGAGAGGAGTCCTTGAACCTGGGGGTAGTTGGAAGGTTTGATTGTGAGTTTGAAGTGGAAAAGATTTTGATATGATACTAGGGTAGCAGTGATTCCTATGATTCGAGATTTATACTAATACAAAAGAGTACAAGGATGAAGAAGTTTTCATTATGGGGAAGCAAGCAAATCTTAGCTTTGAAAAAAGTAATGGTCTTTTTGGCCTCCTCGATTTTCCTTATGATGAGCATTCTCTGTTCATAACTTCTGACGCTGTTTTGGTTGAGATTATTTCTTTTACGATCGATTTCCATTGCTGTTGGCATTTTCATGACCAGAAAATGTTTAATTTTTCTACATTTTCTATGAACACCTAGTGGAATGTGTGCCACTGTTTTATTTTTGCCAAAATTATTCCTTCGACTAATGTGAGGTGACATGAAAGAGGTCAGCGTTGAAATATTTGATCTGAAAGATGAATTTTATTGATGTGGGTTGTATCATTAATATGTCCACTCATAAAATCATCAAGGGGGGTACGACAATTGGCATTAGGCACTCTGTTATGATTTTTGCACTATGTTTAAAGGCAGGGGTAAAGTTTGAGGCTTTGGAGGAGCAACATCTTCCTTTAAAGGCTATCACGAAGAAGACTAATGGGACATATAGTCGGACTTCTTTTGATATAGTAGGACTTCTTTTGAGAGAGTTAGAGTGGGAGTTCTAGATCTGCACCTTCTTGACCCCAACCTTCCTCTTCCTCCCTTACCAAGCTTTCTGAGCAATTGAAATCCTAGGGCAACAAAATTGCAATTCTGAAAAAGGTAGCAGCATGATACGGAACAAAACTTTGATTTTTATGTTGATTAGCAATATAGAGAGTCTGATTATCAAGTGCAGGCCTTCAACTCCCTCGTTGAGATGATCAGGCATATTCAGGTGCACAAGGGGCTTAGCACTGCTCAGATGCTCTAGGCACCACCTTTTAGATACTATGGTGGGACTGCCAAGCCCATGAAAGAAGACAATAAGGATGATGATGAAGGTGGAGATGCTTGATCTTTAGATTTCTTGGCTGTTTTACTGTGGGTGCTTAAATGTTGTGTTTTTTTTTTCTATAATATTATTTTTGTTGAACATTTATGTTGATGTATATCTGCGCATGTGATGATGTTATGCAAGTTTGAGCTATGATGGATTTTATTTTATTTTCAGTGGATTTGAGACATGATGTATTTATTTTTCCTGCAGTGTTTTGTGTTATAATGTACTTCATTGGGATTTTTTTTGTGATTGTAATGTGATGTCCCCTAATGTTTGTGTTTTACCTTTCTATTTTGCTTACATATGTTCAGTTTCCTTTGTACTTTCTCTTATGTTATTACACATTCATGTTCTACTAGTTTATTTTATTTCTCTTTCATGTTATCTGCATGTGTAATGTAGAATAAACTTGGGAGAGAAATTTTTGTGTAGAAACTATCCTAAAATAAAGTAGATATTTGAAACTTAGAATTACTTTAAAAATGGTAAATTTAATAAAGGGTGGAGGGTGATTTAATAAGAGGTAAAGAAAATTAGTAGGGATAACATGAATTTTTAGTAAGATTTGAAAACTATTAGAGATTCCCTGGTAACTCACCTTTAGTTTTTATTAATCACTCGTCTATATAAAAATTTCAAAACATTTAAACTAAGAATGACTAATTATAAATTACTCATTAAATATATAAAATCAAATTCACTTGAATCTCAATGTTTTGAATTAGGTTATGAGATAATTGAGAATTTATCCGAGAAAAGAGTTTGTATTCAAAATCAATAAAGAAGAGGTTAATGGATATAGTAATCCTTTTTGAAAATAAAAATGAGCAAAAGATAGAAAAATTAAAAGAAAAAGAAAAAGAAAATTTGAGAAACTTCAAGTTTTAAAAGAAAATTATTTTAAGAGCTTTAAAGAAGAAGTTTGAGGTTAAGCTTATAAATAAAAATTGTTATTAACCCATTTTCTAAAAGTTAGAGAATCAATAACTTCCTTAATTTTAAATTCAAAATAGAGATTTTCAAGGAGATAATAACTGAAGTACCATTATTTGATTGATTAGCTATATAATACAAGTTAAGTTGGAATTTAGGGGTTTCTAGAAAAATTCAATCTTTGGAAGAGGTATATGTATCATGAATGATTTATTTACCACTTTACTAAAAAACCTTGAGATCCTAAACTTCAATCTACCATTAATTTTCTAAAATTCTAACTTTAGGTAATGAAGTATTTGAGGGAAAATAATGTTTAAGCCTGGGAAATTTGATATGCATGAAATATTTTTATCTCTCGTGTTCACTTTATTATTTGTATCATTTTTATCTTTTCACGGGGTATTTTTGCATTGCTTGTGCAAGTTGCAGGTTGGAGGTGAGCAAGGGGAGCAATTGGAGCAAATATCACCTGAGTATTGGTTTGATGACCCAATGCCCGAAGTAGAAATAAACGCAATAAAAACTACGCTATCAGACAATGAGTTCTTCCTTTTGTCTTTCTCCTTCATTCTCAGCCAGATGGAAGAATCAAAGGCATACAAAAATTTTATTTATTTGAACATTTCATAAGTCATCTTGAACGAGCCAGATTATTTAGCCAGAAGAAATGTCAGGTCAAAACAAGGCAAGATGGGCATGGTGAAAATAGAGAAAGAAATTCTAAATAAAAATGACAATCATAGCAAAATAAACACAACAAAACCAATTTATAAGGGAAACTATAACCCCCAAAGGATAAGAGGTAAAGTACAAAGTACCGTATATAAAGAGTCATAGTTCATAAAACAATCATATCTTCACAAAATTATAAACAACAAAATAAAACACTTTATTCAAATAAACACTAGAACTTATTACAAACTATTCAGGTATAAAAAATATAGTGAATCAAGGAAAAAATAAAGAACCTATGCAAGATTTCAAAACTATCTCGAATCGAAGTTGACAATTGAATAAGCTTTTGCAATAGGAACTCTTCCCCAACTTTGAATTAGCTGGATTCAGTCTAGTTCTGAAACACGAAACCCTTAACCCTAATGTCGTTTTGCTTCTTGTTCATCTTGGTAATCATCTCATTCAAGGTGGCAACCTCTTATCTTAGCTTTCCCAATCAATGTGCTTGATTAACTATCTTTGCAGCTTGCATAACAATGAAAGGATACAACAGTAAGTTCTCAATCCCTCTAGGAAGAGGGTGAAAGATCACCTGGAGGTCCCATTCGGCCTCTGTCTCTCAAAGGGTAATGACTTCACTCGCTCCAGTCAAAGGGTTCCCACCATAGGGCGACAAGTTGACTCCCTTGATCACTTGCTCATCTCCTCCTGCGATAGAATCTGACTCCTTCTGGAAGTTTAGCTAGCTAGCATTCTCTCCTTGGTCGGGGTTGCAAAGTTCACTAAAACTGAAACATTCTACATATCAAAAGAGGAAGTGAAAATAAAACATGTCTTATACTAACATGCCTAAAATGTGTCTTAGCATATATGTTGACTTGTATTGAACTAAAACTTCTGAAAGAGTAAGAATTATCTCTCACCAACCCACACCCTCATGATTGAGAATACCCACAAGGAAAAAAATGATAGCCTATGTGAGGCCAACACCTTGGTCGGATCACCCTTTTATGAATCCACTTCGGGAAGGACAACTTTAATAGTGGACTTCGTAGGAGTCATCCTCAACGTCTCCCCCTTTGCTAGAAGGTGAACCCTTCTTCTTCTGCCTTAGTACCATCTTGCGTCCCTACTCACCAGTCACTTGTTTTCACTTAATAAATATACCATACAACAATTCCTTATACGGGATTTTCGTGTGCAATCGAGTAGGGTTTTCCATGAAGAGTTAGGCAAGCAAGAGGAGACCAAATCTAAGAGGTAATAGAAGGATGATGAGCTCAAAGGATGTCTCATCGCTTTATTTATAAGAGTAAAAATCTAAATTTCAAAGGAGAGTCCACTTCATAAGTATCATTTATATGACATGACTAAAAAATTCATATTAACTCTCTTTTTTAATGCAGCATAGCTTTCTAAGAGATAAGATAATCATCAAACTAAATGTGTATGATCATAAATAGCTAATTGGACTAGTAGAGCTTAGAATTTTGGGACTCCTTGCCCCAACCCTATCCCATGAAACAAACAAGCCCAAATAAGGATGATAGATGAGGTAAACCCACGAGATCAGATATTCAAACAAAGGCATTTGAATGAATATCCCAGGCTTAGTAAAAAAGACTGAATATAAGAGGTTGTCTATAAA
This sequence comes from Phalaenopsis hybrid cultivar, assembly GCA_002079205.1. Classification (NCBI taxonomy): domain Eukaryota; kingdom Viridiplantae; phylum Streptophyta; class Magnoliopsida; order Asparagales; family Orchidaceae; genus Phalaenopsis; species Phalaenopsis hybrid cultivar. Next base: position 89,165 of record JXCR01040778.1, read on the forward strand.
AGGCCAAATGGCAATGTTTGTCAAAGGCGAGTCAACTACCAAAAGGTTGAGTACAAAGCGTCAAACGAAGTACCACTAAAGGATAAAATTCTCAGTTATTCACCATACTTCTAGTCAACTTTAAAGAAGATTTTGCATAAGATTATTACTTTAATAATGAGATGACATAAAAGATTGCTATGTAACCTTAGAGGATTAGGCATAATGAAGGCCTATATTAATCTTTTTCAAAGAAGCGAGCCCTTATAAATGAAGGGTATTACATGTAAAAAGACTTTTGATCTTTTGAATTCGAAAAAGACCAACAATTTATAAAAATCTTCTCATATTCAGTTTAGATTAGCTATTCATCTCTCTCTCTCTCTCTCTCTCTCTCTCTCTCTCTCTCTCTCTCTGTGCTTCCCTATACTCTATTTCATGGGAGTGATCCATGGATAAAAGGGATTAAATAAAGTTTTTAAATTAAAATGAGTTTTTTAAATTTCTTTTCAATTACATAAAAATAAATAGAATGAGGACAAAAGACTAATTACGAATAAGTTTTATTTTAATTTAATTTAGAAAAATTTGACCCTCCTAGTTGGCAGCAATGGCAAAGACGTAACTCATCTAATACACAACAACAATTTTATTTCATTCACTTCACCAAAATCATGAAGTACAATGCAAAGTCTATATATAGAAATGGATGAAGGTTCTTCTAATAGCTAATATAATGAACTTATCTCAATGCTTAAAGGTGGAGGTTATCACTGGATGATTAAAGCATAGAAGTTTGTTATCCTACTTTATAGTTGGCATTATAGTGATATTATCCCTTGACAAGGTGATGGGTCTTAGAGAGACTATCAGCTCAGAATGAAGCAGATTGATTTGTTATTTGGATAGAGACTTAGTGAAAATATTGATTGGTTGATCGTAGGTGTTGATGTAGAGTATTGGGAGTTGTCTCGAAATGTTGTGGTCCCTAATGAAATGGTAATCAATCTCAATATGTTTTCTACATGCATGAAACACTAGATTGTTTGTTGCATGCATGAAACACTAGATTGTTTGCTATCACCATAACAGAGAGATTGTCGTTGCAGTTTGGTTGGAAATTATTGAGGAATGTCAAATTCAGAATGTCAACAACATCATTAAATGATATCAAAGGTGGGCATTTTGAGAAAGTAGCATTCCGCTTTGATAGAATAACTGGCCACCTCGTGTTGCTTTTTGACAGTCATAGATATAGGTTTGTTACCAAGGAATAAGCAAAAACCTATTGTGGGCTGAAAATTCTCGACCTCTCTAACTCAAATTGAGTCAGAATAAATGTGAAGGGTGATGTCTCCTGGTGTAATGAGAACATCAAAATCGTTGGTTCCTCGGGGATACCTAAGTTGGTGTTTAGCAATTAAAGATGGTGGTATGAAGGATTATGCATTTTTTGGCATAGATGGTTGACGGCAAAGGAGATTTCTGATCTTAATAAACTCATGAATTGTTGATACAAGGTGGGATCTTCAAGTTGATGGGTTGGCGTGGTCAGCAAGTTAAGCTTGCTTGGAAATGGAGTAGAGACTAGTTTGCATGCCTTCATAACTAAATTTTGGTGTAGTTGTTGAATGCCTTGTTGTAGTCCAAAAAACATGGGCATGGCGGTTCAAGTAACATCTATACTTAAGAAATGAGACACTTGGCCCATATATTTAATATGGAATCAAGAATGCAGTCTCCAATTTAGACTTGCAATCATAGGAATGTTATCTCCTGTAATGAGAATGTCATATATGTATATTAGCGAATACATATGATGATTTATTTGTTTGGAAACAAGTAATGGTGGATCTGCCTTGCTAAATTTAAAATCTATCTCAATGAAGCATTCCAAAATTTTTGTGAACCACTATCATGAAGATTGTTTCAAACCATATACGTACTTTTGTGAGGAGGCAAACATGCTTGGGGAGTTGTCGGTTGATGAAGTTGATGGGTTGTTTCATGTGAACTATTTCAAGGAGGGTCTCATGTATAAAAGCAATAAACATGTCGAATTGGACGAAAGGTTATTGTCTTTGGAAAGCAATAGTAAAGAGTATTCGAAGGGTCAATTTTTTTTGCAACTGAACTGAATATGGCAGGATAATTAATACCAATTTTTTTTAAACCCTTGTATGACAAGTCATGATTTTTATCTTGCTTCTTTTACATTTAAGTGAAATTTAGTGTAGTATGTCTAACGACAGCCCAAAACGGTTGGTTAGGTGGAGGTGGAACAAGTTTCTATGTGGTTTGTGCCAGAAGAACATAGAAATCTTAATGGCTTACGTCCAATGTGTGAACTTAACTGTCTAGGCGTAGCATGTGGAGTCGAGTGGGTGTTGCAGCTGATGCAAGAGTTTGAGTTCCTGAGTTGGTTTTAGGGGACATGTTTGGCGTGCTTGAGAATTGGATGAAAAATGGCACAGTGGGGTTTGGTTTAAGAGTTATATTGTTGAGTGACATAGCCTCTATTTCAGCACTGAAAGATTGTTGACTTGGAGAAGTATGCGTTTATTGAATGGAATGAGAGGGGTCATGGGTTGTTTCTCATTGGTGAAATGCAGTTGAAATTTTATTAAGTGACATGGGTGTAAGAATCAACTTGTTGTGCTGGAAATTTGGTTTGGAGGTGTGGCATACAGAAAGTATTGTTCATCAAATTCAACATGTCGATAGAAGCACTTTGCTAGTTTGAGGATTAAAAATATTATAGCCTTTGTAGATTAGTGGGTTTCCTACGAATATACATAGGGTGGAATGAAGAGTGATTTTGTGAGGTGGATTTTAGCCATGGAAAACAAATCAAAAGTTCCTTAGGTGTGCATAGGTGGGTTGTTGATGGTGTAGCAGCTCATATGGAGAATTTTGTTGAGTATTCTTAGATGACATTCGATTAATAAAATATGGTGTTGTAAGAAGTGTATTCACAAAAAACTTATAAGGGAGAGAGGCATCAAAGAGGAGTGTGTGAGTAGTTTCTATCAAGTGGCAATGTTTCCGTTCCACAACTTTATTTTGTTCCAGAGTATATGGACAAGAGAATTTATGAAGAATGTCATTTTCTGAAAAGATGATTGTAAGTGTTGTGATGTTGAATTCGCCACCACCATCGCAACACAATATTCCCACAATAATGTGAAATTGTGCTTAGCATTCCAATGAATGTTTTACATTTGTTTGCAATTTAAAATTTTGTAAACATAGAAAATTTTGAATTGTCGCTAATGAACACAATATAATATTGATATCCTTGATGAGATAAAATTGGGGATGGACCCCATACATCCATATATAAAGTTGGAGAGGAGACTACATAACTCGATAGGAATGGGAGAAATGTTATTTGTAACTCATGCTGGTATTGAAGCTATTACGTTGTTGAGGTTTGGATGATAGGCCTATAGAGGGGTACGTCTTAAGCAAAATATTGAGCACTTCTTTGTGTGGAGGTCCAAGATGCTTGTGTCAAATCATTGGTGTCAACAATGAAGCAATAAGTGCCAAGGAAGGAATAGCTAGTTGTAGATTCCACAAGTTGAAGTAATTGGATAGAGGCATATAGGGATGTGGCTTTAAAGTAAAGGTTTGTAGTCGTGGGTCAAGGATGGTAAAACCAGTAGAGTCAAATAGGATAGCAACGTTGTTGTCATGGGTTAGCTTATGTACTGAAAGGAAGTTATTGGATAATGAGGGAATATTCCATATTTGAGTTAGAAGAAGCTTAAGTGTTGAGGTAGGTAGTATGCCCTCTCTGATGTGTTGTATTGGGATTGTAGTCCGTTGCCAACAAGGACTTGTTTTGACCCAGTTGTAGGTGTAGTAATTTATAGGTAATTCATAGTAGATGTGAGGTGGGTTGTTGCACCTGAATCCAAAAGCTAATTGGAGGTCATAGCATGTAGCATCTGATTAGGAGAAGGGGTGTACTCAATATTGGCTCAGTACTAGCAACTGACGCATGAATGGCCAAATTTATTGCAAATTTGGCAGACTGTGGTAGGTTTGCAGTAGTTACAACAACCTCTATGACAGTATGTTGAAGTAGGTTGATTATGACCTCTACCCCAAGTGGGGTTGTTATAGGTTCTTCTCATTTTTTGAATAGCTAGTTGGGGATTGTGACGAGTTCCTGACCTGGGGGGGTCACTGGCATGGTTGATGAATTCGATACATAGAAGGGAGTAAAAGTCATTGATGTCCATTAGGGTTTTGTCCAGATTGCAGCTTTGAATGTCTGGTATGTTGGTTCCTAGTGGTATTCCATTTAACATATAGAGGAAAATATCCTGCATATCTAGTTGTCCAATTGCTGCTAAAATTTTATCAACAAGAGCATTAATAGTGGATAAGTATTGGGTCATACCTTGAGATTTCATGGATAGATTATGTAATTCATTCTTGAGTTGTATGAAAGTGTTATATTGGTGGGTTTTCTTCTTCTTCTTTTTTTCTTTTGCGAGGGTAATCCAAATATTTGACATGATATAGAGGTTAAAGAGGTAGGGTGAGAATGTTAGTGAGATAGTGGAATACAATGAAAGTGTCAGATTTTGGTCAATGAGGAGCTATCTGATATGTTATGTGTTGAGAGTTGGAGAAACAATAAAACTTCTTAGTATTTTTAGCGTTGGTGAGCATTCAGACTTGACATTTTAAATTCTTCACTTTATTTCCAATAAATGTGCTACGCATTCAAGAATGGTTACAAAGTATTGGAAAAAAACGAAATCATTACACAATAATCTTGCTCAAAATAAATACAGAAAATGCAAGTCTATGTGAGGTTTGGCTTAAATAAATAAATAAATGAAATAAAAAATTTGTCAGATTTTCAAAATGATATTCAAAAAGAGGTTCATATACCCCCATCAAAAGCAATGAATAGTCAATTCAAACTTTTCCAGGAAATTTTAGAATCCAAGCAACAATAAGAGTTAGATTTCTGGAAGTAAACTTTCCCTTGGAGAAGGGGCTAACTATGCCAGCCATGAACAGTCTCCTCCAAATATCAAAGCTTTCCCAAATAAAGACTTGAATGTTTTTCTTCTGCATCAATCAAATTCAAATAATTGAACGCTCATGTTTTTCTGTGTTCAAGCACCTGCATGTTGAATTTTCTTTTTTTATTTTCTTTCATAAAATGGGTAGTAATTTTCTCCATTCCTCTATAAAATAAAATCATACTGAATAAGATCTACAACGATGAATACGGTTGTTGAAACAATAATAAACATTATATAACAATGAATCAAATACATATTTGATAAATAGAGCCTAAACATCNGAACGCTCATGTTTTTATGTGTTCAAGCACCTGCAGTTGAATTTTTTTTTTATTTTCTTACATAAAATGGGTTGTAATTTTCTTCATTCCTCTATAAAATAAAATCATACTGAATAAGATCTACAACGATGAATACAGTTGTTGAAACAATAATAANAAACGCTCATGTTTTTATGTGTTCAAGCACCTGCCTGTTGAATTTTTTTTTTATTTTCTTTCTAATTTTCTCCATTCCTCTATAAAATAAAATCATACTGAATAAGATCTACAACGATGAATACAGTTGTTGAAACAATAATAAGCATTATATAACAATGAATCAAATACATATTTGATGAGTAGAGCCTAAAAATCACCCATGATCCACAAACACAGCAATATCACCTAAAGAACTCCACGTGTCCTCCAATATCACGGCACAACATTTTCGCCTGAGCAGCCAGCTTTCTGCTCTTACCAATTATCCTACCAGTCAGATCATGCTTTGGTTGAGGCTCATAAGCCTTTGCCACCTCCTCCTTCCCCATCATCAGCGCCTCCCTCGCCGGCACGACACTCCCCCACCAGAAATCCTGCAACATCCAATGCATCAACTCCCAGTACTCGCGATCCCTAAACACCCGAAACACGACACTTCCATTCGGCGTCCAGCAATACAAATCCACCCAATCCCGGTCCATTATCTCCATCTGGCCCTGAACCTGAGGCATGTAGTAGTATGGCACAGCTTGCCATGGCAACCCCAGCTCCGGCTTCCCCTTGTTGTAAGGGCACTTCACCTCCAATATCCCAGCACCCACAAGCCCGTCGGGGGAGGCGCCAAGCCACTCGGATGTCGCTTCTGCATGCACTGCAAATCCTAAGAAGCTCACATCCTGGCCTGTCATGCTCTTGTAGCATTCGATTGCTGCAGACTCGTTGGCTACTCCCCAATTCATCGCAGCCATGGCGGATGCTTCAAGTGTGTTGGATTCGGGTGCAAACACCTTCTGCTGCCACAGTTCGGATCGGCGGTTTCCCTTCCAAAAACCCAATGCGGTGCTGAAGGTGCTGGTGGTTAGCTTGTCCTTCCGAAGAGTGAACCATTCTTCAGAACGCTGTGGTGGATCGAAGGATGTGAGGCGGGATGTAAATGGCAAAGATGAAGGCGATGGTTGAGCGAGGGAAGAAGTGGTGGTTCCGGGGATGTAGCCTTCGTAGTTCTTTCTTGAGAGGACTAATTTGGAACGGTGGAGGAATGCATGGGTCATAACTGCAACAGAAAGAATGCTGGGGCTGGATCGGGTGGCCCTACAAAAGCTTTGTACTGTTTGATGATCAGTGATGGGAAGTGCAGAGGTACAGGTCATATAATGCACAATACGCTCTAAAGATGGAAATGCAGTTTGAAAACTATATTGCTTGAAGAAACAAAACAAGTTATCCGTTTGAAGAGTCCAATTTAGCCACACTACAGTAAGGTATCTTCTGACGATTAAAATTGTTTATACTTCGAAAAGTGCTCTGGCTTGAAGAGAAGCTTAGCATCAATGGCATTCTTTGATTGACGAAAGAAAAAGTTTCAAGCATATAAGATAACAAGGCAAAGATTCTGATGCCAAACTTGAAGGTTTTAGAGTTTATTGTGGAAAAGAATAAAGTTGTTGCATAAACTTATCCCAATGGAAATCCATAACAAAAGGGATACATTAGCGAGAAACAAGCCCACGTTACAAAATATAAAATAAAATAAAATATTTGTTGACACTAGATTTGGTTTCAGAAATGCACCTGTTTTAAAATCATTTCAAGCAATGAGGGAAAACGGCCAGTAAAAAGTTAAGGTTTTACTTTCTGTGTCAATAAATAAAAAATAAAATAAAATAAACCAGCCACGAAAAATTATTAATTCATACATTAATCAGAAAGGGATACTGCAGCCAGAAACAGAGAAATATGCGAGAANATGCTACCAGAAACAGAGAAATATGCGAAAAGTTAAGCAAAAAACAATGAATTCCCGTACTCTAAAACAGCTGTAAAAACGTATGATCAGTGTGCTTGATATGAGTCCAAAAATAATACAATAATCAGCCTAAAGTTCAATGTCATCTATATAATCTTATAAAATCTCCTAAAGTGACACCACCGCATTGCCACATCACCATTATGTTCTACGATCAAAGTACTCATATCCAAAACGTTACCCAACAAGTCAGTAATAATTTAGTCACCCAAGTACTCATATCAAAACTAGAGTTGAAGATGAAGAAAAAATGATGTGGTTTTAATTTTATGATTTCATATGGACTAACAACAAAGTTGATAATAGAAAGCAAGTGTAAACTTATTAAAATTTGCGGACGTTTGTAACATTACAAAAAAGTGTGGAAGTTATAAGAAAAACAACCGGTAACTTTAAGTACTCTAAACAAAAAGATTAATATTCATAAAATCAAAAAGCATATTTATCACACAAATCATAGATTTGTATCTATTGGGATTTTAGAAAATTCTATTTTAAGTTTTTTTTTTATTATTATTTTCTACCATTAGAATTTCCTATTATTAGTAATGTCTGTTACCTTATTATAGCTTGGGAAATTTATGACAGTTTATGTCCTTGGCCATCGAGGGTTCTAGATTGGTTTTCGCATCGAGGGCTTTGGGCCTGTGACGGCATCAAGAGTTTCGACTTCTTCTCCACTAGCTTCTTCTTTGTTGACTTCATCCTAGGCAAGAAATAACTAGCAACAAAACTCTGTTCACATGATTGAAACCCCAGTCTTTTCTCTTACAAAGCAGCTTCTCTCGAGTAGGAATCGACAAAGAAACCAACCACTGGCACTCAAGCTTCTTCACCTTGAGGTAGCTACTACTCGTGTGTTTTCATCATCCCCTTCTCTCCTCTGATTCAGATGATGTCTTATAAGTCACCAATGATGACCGAAGTCCAAATAAATTCTACCACCTCTAACGGGTCCAATAATTTTGAAACCCCTCTCACGTTGGTATCTGTTAATCATTATTCTCAGAATTCAGCCGCTAAAACTCAATGGGCACAACTAATCTCGAGTGGGCTTAATACATAAAATTGGCAATTGACGGTAGAGGCGAAATTGGGCAATTGAGTGGTGAAAGTTCATAACATGCTGCTGCTAACCCTAATTTGAAAAATATGGCAGTTTGAAAACTCTTTGGTTATGTTTGAGCTCATCAACTCCATGAAACATGCTCTAAGAAAGTATCGTCTATTCCCTCTCACTGCTCAAGATATCTAAGAAGTTGTTCGAGATCTTTATTCAGACCTAGAGAATTCTTCAAAAATTATTTAGTTGAAAATTTAACTTTGAAAATCCAAGTAGAATGACTATGATATTATTGTTTATTGCAATGAGTTGGTAACATTACGCCAGAAGCCTGGTCGAAGTTCTAATTACGGAGAATCAAACGACTATGCTCGCAATAAGAAGAGAAAGAAAAACAAATAGGTCTACATATTTTTAGCTGGCATTAATCGGAGTTTAGATGAAGTGGTTGAACTATCGATAAGAAACCACTACCCTCTATTCAAGAAGTTTTTTTCATAGATTAGATGTGAAGATTCAATAAAAAAAAATAATGTTGCTACCTAAACTTTTTTTTAACACTGAACAGGAGAACTTAGCTCTTATGTCAAAAGAAGTTGATACTGACAAAGAGAGGCATAAGAAACCATAATGCGAGCATTGCAAAAAATCATGACATACGCAAGAGACATGTTGGAAGATTCATGGTAAACCTGTGAATTGAAAATCAAAATCCAAACGTGAAGGTTGAGTTTTTGAGTCACTGGTAAAGAAACTTAAGAGCCTTCTGCAAACTCGGATGAAGTCCCTTTCACCAAGGAGTAATTTAAGCACCTGCAAAAATTGTTTCAATCTCCAAAGTTACCATTGATTCCCATCTTGCCTTTATTAGAAAAGGGTAAGACTCTAGCCATTGCAATGTTAGGTGTTATTCATAATTGTACTCATTCTTGAATAATTGATTATGGTGCAACTAATCATATAACTAGTTGTTCTAAATTGTTCTCATCCTACACAACCTGTGCAGGCAATAAAAAATCAAAATTATTAATGTTGTTATCGCGGTAATTTGTCAGGATAGAATCTATCAAACTCACTTCCTTAACTCTTCACGATGAACTCCATGTTCCTAATTTATCTTGTAGCTAGTTGTCCATTAATAAAATTATCTTTGACCATTGATGTAGAGCTTATTTCTACCATTTTTGTTGTGAGTTTTAAGAATTGACTACTGGAAGGATAATTGACAATGCTAAGAANGGTTTTGAGAAGAGTTTTGAGTGCCCTAGGGTTCTCTTGGGTTTTCCTTAGGAGAACTTCTAAGANCAAATAAATTCTACCACCTCTAACGGGTCCAATAATTTTGAACCCCTCTCACGTTGGTATCTGTTAATCATTATTCTCAGAATTCAGCCGCTAAAATTCAATGGGCACAACTAATCTCGAGTGGGCTTAATACATAAAATTGGCAATTGACGGTAGTGGTGAAATTGGGCAATTGAGTGGTGAAAATTCATAACATGCTGCTGCTAACCCTAATTCGAAAAATATGGCAGTTTCTTTGGTTATGGTTGAGCTCAACTCCATGAAACCTGCCCTAAGAAAGTATCGTCTATTCCCTCTCACTGCTCAAGATATCTAAGAAGTTGTTTGAGATCTTTACGCAGACCTAGAGAATTCTTCAAAAATTATTTAGTTGAAAATTTAACTTTGAAAATCCAAGTAGAATGACCATGATATTACTGTTTATTGCAATGAGTTGGTAACATTACGCCAGAAGCCTGGTTGAAGTTCTTATTAGGGAGAATCAAACGACTATGCTCGCAATAAGAAGAGAAAGAAAAACAAATAGGTCTACATATTTTTAGCTGGCATTAATCAGAGTTTAGATGAAGTGGTTGCATTATCGATAAGAAACCGCTACCCTCCATTCAAGAATTTTTTTTCATAGATTAGATGTGAAGATTCAATTTAAAAAAATAATGTTGCGGAACACCTAACCTTTTTTTTAACACTGAACAGGAGAACTTAGCTCTTATGTCAAAAGAAGTTGATACTGACAAAGAGGGACGTAAGAAACCATAATGCGGGCATTGCAAAAAATCATAACATACACAAGAGACATGTTGAAAGATTCATGGTAAACCTGTGAATTGAAAATCAAAATCCAAACGTGAAGGTTGAGTTTTTCGAGCCACTGCTAAAGAAACTTAAGAGTCTTTTGCAAACTCGGATGAAGTCCCTTTCACCAAGGAGTAATTTAAGCACCTGCAGTTTCAATCTCCAAAGTTATCATTGACTCCCATCTTGCCTTTATTAGAAAAGGATAAGACTCTAGCCATTGCAGTGTTAGATGTTATTCATAATTCTACTCATTCTTGAATAATTGATTATGGTGCAACTAATCATATAAGTAGTTGTTCTAAATTGTTCTCATCCTACACAACTTGTGCAGGCAATAAAAAATCAAAATTATTAATGTTGTTATCGCGGTAATTTGTCAGGATAGGATCTATCAAACTCACTTCCTTAACTCTTCACAATGAACTCCATGTTCCTAATTTATCTTGTAACTTGTTGTCCATTAATAAAATTATCTTTGACCATTGATGTAAAGCTTATTTCTACCATTTTTGTTGTGAGTTTTACGAATTGACTACTGGAAGGATAATTGACAATGCTAAGAAGAAAGATGAACTTTATTATTTTAATGATGGACTTAACTCGAACAGACAATGTCAAAGTATTTTTTTAAATTATGTTTTTGTTTCTAAAGATAATGATATTATGTTATGACATTATAAGTTAGGTCATCATAGTTTTCAGTATTTAAAGTATTTATTTTCCAATTTATTTCAGAATAAAAATGTCTTCTTTTCATTGAGAAGTTTATCAATTTGCTAAACATCATCATGTGTCTTCTTCTCCCCAAATATACAAACCAACTACACATTTTACTTTGGTTCATGGTGATATTTGGGGTCTTTGTAAAACTCTTATATATTTTAAGAAAAAATAGTTTGTAACATTTACCGATGATCACATGAGATTAAGTTGGAGCTTTTTAATTAAAAAAATCTAAAGTAGAAATAATTTTCAAAAAATTCTCACACCATGGTACAAACACAATTTCAAAAACTATTCAAATATTACGAAGTAGTAATGGCTAAAAGTATTTCAAATACGTTTTGGGTTATTTTTTTCGAAAAAATATGTTGCTTGAGCATTGATAGGGGTGAGCATTCGATCAGTTTGGATGGATCGGTTTTAAAATTGGTTAAATCAATTGCAACTGAAATCCAGAATCCAAAAACCAAACTAATCTAAATTTTAATCAAACCGAACCAACCAAATCGAAATTTAATTCATTTTAAGCAATTTGGTTATGAACAAACTCAAATTTAATATTTTATCGGTGTTTAGCTAAGAATAAACATTACGAATTACATATTTTATCTACATAATATCAATTTAATTTTATTAATCCTAGATTTATTACAATCAAAAATTGCATGTAATAAAATTTTTAATTTTTGAAAATTTTTTCCACATGAAATTAAAAGATAGTAAATAAAATTAATAAAACTAGGATTTTTTGGTTAATTCGATCAAATGAAAATTAAAACTGAACCGAAAAATTGAAAAGACAAATCTTAAAGTTTTAAAAACCAAAAATTGATATTCATTGTTGAAACCAAACCGAACCAACCAAATTTCGTCAGTTCAGTTTTTTTTGTTTTAACCAAATAATGTACACCCCCAGGCATTAATGTTTACCATTGAAGTGCCAAAATATATTTGTGGTTCGTGTTGTTACGTTCTCCTAATAAGGTTTTAAGCTTTAAAACACCTCTTGATAATTTCATAAAATTTATCCAACAAATTGGCTCTCGTCTTCTTTACCAATAAAGAGGTTTGTGTGTATTGCATTTCTTCACATTCATACGCATAATCATGGAAAACTTAAACCCTGAGCTAAAAAATGTGTTTTTTGGTTATGCTCTCACTCAAAATAGATATAAATATTTTGATCATATTTCTAAAAATATATTTGTTATCATGGATGTCACATTTTTTAATTACAACCTTTTTTTACGCCTCATCTTCAAAATGGGACAAAATAAAGATCCTACATTTTTTTATCTTTTTCAAACCGAAGATTCAACAAATAATTCCTCCCCAATCTTGATTGTTCAAACAAAAAATGGATCAAGTTTTTTAGATATTAGAGATGATTCAGGTCTTCCTACAGTGTCATCTCATGATGTTTGTGATTCTACAATAACTAACAAACAAGAAACAGGAAAAAAAGAACTACGACACTGGTATAATTTGATATTGTCTGCTCGCGCCAAATAACAGCTCAAAAAAAAGGTTTGTGAGTCCTAAATACCACACAAAATTCGTGAACCCTTCAAGTAATGTCCTCACTGAGCTTTTATCCCGAGTTCAGTCCACGTCATCTTCTAGTTCTAAGTCTTCTAGTCCCGAACTTGAGTCTAGTTGTAATCATAAATCTAATGATTCTAGTTTTTCCATTGATATTTGTAAGGAAGTGAGGTCTTTCACCCAACATCCATTGCCACATTAAGCGTCAAACTAAAATTTCTCACCCACGCTCTGTGCTTTTACATAATAATTGTCTTGTATGAATTTCCTAATATTTAATCAACTTTCCCAGTTCAGTATCAATAAATTAACTTATCACACACACGATTAAATATTATCTTTGTTGTGAGTTTGGTAAGATAATTTATGCATTCGCCCTATGAAAAATACCTTAAAGCAGTTAATAGGATTCTCAAATATCTAAAAGGTACACCCTACAAGGGTTTACTTTTCAGAAGATCGCACAAAAGAGGATTAAGGCATGCACTGATGTAGATTGGGTGTGTCCAGTTATTGATAGAAAATTAACATCTAGATATTGTGCTTATGTCTGGGGAAATCTGGTTACATAGAGAAGTAATAAACAGAATGTGGTTGTGAAGAATAGTGTCGAGGTAGAAAATATAAGTATATGGCTAATGGAGTATGTGAGATGTTATGGTTAAAGAGAGTTCTTGAAGAGCTATGGATCCCAATAAATATGCCAAGGAAGTTGTAATATGACAATAAAGTCAGCATAAACTTTGCAGAAAATCTAGTGCAACATGATCGCACAAAGTATGTGGAGATTGACAGACACTTCATAAAGGAGAAGATTGATTTTGGAGCTATTTGATGTCATTTATTCATACTGCAAAACAAATAGCAGATATCTTTACCAAAAGACTTTTCAGGCCTAGTTTTGAGCTCTTTGTAAGCAAATTGGGCGTGATAGATATCTATGCTCCAATTTGAGGGGGATTTTTAGGAATTTCAATTTTTAACATTTTTTTTTTATTTCTAGTCTTTTCTACTTTTAGAATTTTCTATTGTTGTAAATGTTTGTTACTTATTCTAGAATAAAGAATTTGTGGTTGATTTTGTGCCTTACATAATTTGGTGATCTTCCCTTGCTATTTATCTTGTGAACATTTCTTATAATATTGAAGAGAAATTATTTTTTTCTACCAAAAACTACAGTATCCCTTAATTTGCTTCAATCTAAATAATTAACTTTTTTTTTTTTGCTTTGAAACATTGCTTTCATATTTTGAGGAACTAATTTTGATGGAACTAATTCCTTATGAGAATGGTTATAAGTAGGGTTGAGAGTTAGCTCGAAAATCATCAATTGCAAGAGAATTGATTTGAGATCAGCTTGAAGTTACATATATATATATATATATATATAATAAAAAAACACACACATACACGTGTTTAGTTGAAATCATCAAATAGCACCATTTTGAGCCCGCTTGTTTCAATTTTGAGATGAGCTAACTTGAAATCAAATATAACAAGCTATGAGCTAATTTCGAGCCATAATTTAAACCTTTTAAGCCGATGTTGACTTAACCCCGACTCGGCTCGAAATCAGATTGTTCTCAACCCTAGCTATACATGATGATCTTTGAGAATTCTCATAAATCTCAGCAGCTGATTAGGTTCTTCCTAGAAGAGATGTCTCACAAGCCTCCTTTCATCATAAAAGTACAAACCCATATAGATGGTGTGATGAAGAAAGAAAAATCATTTGAGAGAAATGGAGATGCAAACTGATAAGGCCTTTGACAAATACTGCAAGGTATATTATAAACCAATTTCAACTTTCTAATACGAAGAGTCCTCTGGAATTATCATAATTCAAATAATGTCAAAATTACTACCTTCCTCCAGTAGAATGACCTGATAGAGAATATTTATTGTAGACATAATTTTAAATGAAACATTATTCATCCATAATGCAAAATGCACATTTAAGTAGAAAGCCAAATGTCAAAGTTTTATTTGAAAATAAAGGATACATTTGTATTCCATGGTGAAAAGATGACCTGTAGCAATATTTAAATGGGCATGAATTACAAATTTTAAGCATTATTTGTAACTTGTAATTTAACAACTTCAACATAGGAAATTTAATTCATAAATCGAAATTCAAATTCAGGTGTTTTTTTCTAGGAGTTTTCTGTTCAAGTCACAATCCTTTCATCTAAAGCATTACTTCTAAATCTCTCAAATTAATTTGCTTAATGTTAAGATATTCTAATTTAAACTGATTTGAATCAAATGAGTGATGCTTTCCTTTATAAATCTCATTCTTTAGTTCCTTAATATGATGCTTTTATGCTTGTGGAAGCCATTTTTGCTATGTTTTATAGGATACAGATGTTGAGCACACTCCAGGGAGTTAAAGACGATAAAATGCTCAAAAGATTATTGGCGCACCCGAGCCAAAAAGTGGAATGCCTACGCCACCTTCTCTAGTTGGAAGCACGCCCGCTCCCATGAGAAGTGTGCCTGTATCACCTTCTCGATCGAGAAGATCACCCTGCCACGACACCTCCATGCCTACTAGTTGCACGTACGCGCCATCACACGAAACGCCTGGCACGCCCGCGCCGCAACAATGCATGTCCGCACCATCNACACGCTCCAGGGAGTTAAAGACGATAAAATTGGCAAAAGATTATTGGCGCACCCGAGCCAAAAAGTGGAATGCCTACGCCACCTTCTCGAGTTGGAAGCATGCCCACTCCCATGAGAAGTGTGCCTGTATCACCTTCTCGATCGAGAAGATCACGCTGCCACAACACCTCCACGCCTACTAGATGCACGTACGCGCCATCACACGAAACGCCTGGCACGCCCGCGCCGCAACAATGCATGTCCGCACCATCGCTTCAACAGATGCACCACATTCCGCAAATTGGCAATTTTGGAAGGTTGTGTGCATGATTTTGAGCCATAAGTATATAAGGGAATGCATGGAACATTAGAAGACACTCTTGGCTCCTAGGAGGCCTCTTTTCCACCTCATTTTGAGAAGAGTTTTGAGTGCCCTAGGGTCCTCTTGGGTTTTCCTTAGGAGAGCTTCTAAGGTTTGGTCTTTGTGAGACTTTGGAGAGAGTTAAAAGGGAGAGATTTGTATGAACCTGTACAAGAGAGATCGATGGAGAGCTTGCATTGTACGAAGAAGATTGTGGTGTATTGCAAAGAGAGATTGGCTTGAATTTGAGCTTTTTGTACCTACTTACACTGTTTTCTTTAATTTTTTCAATGAAAATCTTTTTGTTTTCTTTCTTCATGCATAATAGCTACATTTTTTTACTCCTATGATATAAGGTATGTGATTTCTTCATTGTTTTATCCTTTAAAATTTTTCCTAGATGTTNATTTGGTCTTTGCGAGACTTTGGAGAGAGTTAAAAGGGAGAGATTAGTATGAACTTGTACAAGAGAGATCGATGGAGAGCTTTCATTGTACGAAGAAGTTTGTGGTGT
Source organism: Phalaenopsis hybrid cultivar (assembly GCA_002079205.1). Taxonomy (NCBI): domain Eukaryota; kingdom Viridiplantae; phylum Streptophyta; class Magnoliopsida; order Asparagales; family Orchidaceae; genus Phalaenopsis; species Phalaenopsis hybrid cultivar. The sequence continues at coordinate 105,391 of JXCR01040778.1, forward strand.
ATTGCAAAGAGAGATTGGCTTGAATTTGAGCTTTTTGTACCTACTTAAACTGTTTTCTTTAATTTTTTCACTGAAAATCTTTTTGTTTTCTTTCTTCATGCATAATAGCTACATTTTTTTTACTCCTATGATATAAGGTATGTGATTTCTTCATTGTTTTATCCTTTAAAATTTTTCCTAGATGTTTTTTCTATGTTTTCGATTTCATATGTTGATGTGTTAACCTTCTGATCGTAGTTTACTCTTAATCTGGCCAACTAGGAAGTTAAAACTTCTTGTGATCTAGAACTACTAACCATCGACTAGAAAAACAAGTATGTTAAGACACATTCACCTAATAAAATAGAAATATTGTTAGTAGGAGAGTTCAACCTAGATAAGGGATTAAAATATTCATGAGAAACTTTGCATGATTAAGCCCCCTTAATTGTAATATGTGTGTCCAATAATTCTTATGACCTAGACATAGACTAAGAATGACTTGTATCTAGCTGTCAATAATAATGTGGGGAACTCGTAGGCAAAGTATCTATGAATCACTAGATCGGTGTCACAGTAGTATGGACCTTTTATATATGAGAAACTCCAACAAAACGTAGTTCTATTTTTTTTATTTTTGCATTAGGATTTTAAAATTTTTCACCTTCTTCAAAATTGAACTCTTCAAACTAGACTTTGCGGCATAGTAAACTAGAATATTATATGTTTAAAAAGTTGATAAATCACCTCATAAGATTGATAAGCGAACTCTAATTCCATACATTATTTTGATCAACACATNAAAAAAATTCTCACACCATGGTACACACAATTTCAAAAACTATTCAAATATTACGAAGTAGTAATGGCTAAAAGTATTTCAAATACATTTTGGGTTNCTTTTACTTTGGTTCATGTTGGGGTCTTTGTAAAACTCTTACATATTTTAGGAAAAAATAGTTTGTAACATTTATCGATGATCACATGAGATTAAGTTGGGGCTTTTTAATTAAAAAAATCTAAAGTAGAAATAATTTTCAAAAAATNCATATTTTAGGAAAAAATAGTTTGTAACAATTACCGATGATCACATGAGATTAAGTTGGGGCTTTTTAATTAAAAAAATCTAAAGTAGAAATAATTTTCAAAAAATTCTCACACAATGGTACAAACACAATTTCAAAAACTATTCAAATATTACGAAGTAGTGATGGCTAAAAGTATTTCAAATACATTTTGGGTTATTTTTTTTGAAAAAAGATGTTGTTTGAGCATTGATAGGGGTGAGCATTCGGTCGGCTTGGATGGATCGGTTTTAAAATTGGTCAAATCAATTGCANATTTTGGGTTATTTTTTTCGAAAAAAGATGTTGCTTGAGCATTGATAGGGGTGAGCATTCGGTCGGCTTGGATGGATCGGTTTTAAAATTGGTCAAATCAATTGCAACTAAAATCCAGAATCCAGAAAACCAAACTAATCTAAATTTTAATCAAACTGAACCAACCAAATTGAAATTTAATTCATTTTAAGCAATTTGGTTATAAACAAACTCAAATTTAATATTTTATCGGTGTTTAGCTAAGAATAAACATTACAAATTACATATTTTATCTACATAATATCAATTTAATTTTATTAATCCTAGATTTATTACAATCAAATATTGCATGTAATAAAATTTTTAATTTTTGAAAATTTATTCCACATGAAATTAAAAGATAGTAAATAATATTAATAAAACTTGGATTTTTTGGTTAGTTCGATCAAATGAAAATTNTGATTAAATGAAAATTAAAACCGAACCGAAAATTGAAAAGACGAATCTTAAAGTTTTAGAAACCAAAAATTGATATTCATTGTTGAAACCAAACCGAACCAACCAAATTTCGTCAGTTCAATTTTTTTGTTTTGACCAAATAATGCACACCCCTAAGCATTGATGTTTACCACTGAAGTGCCAAAATATATTTGTGTTTCGTGTTGTTACATTCTCCTAATAAGGTTTTAAGCTTTAAAACACCTCTTGATAATTTTTATAAAATTTATCCAACAAATCGGCTCTCGTCTTCTTTACCAATAAAGAGATTTGTGTGTATTGCATTTCTTCACATTCATACACATAATCATGGAAAACTTAAAGCCCGAGCTAAAAAATATGTTTTTTGGTTATGCTCTCACTCAAAATGGATATAAATATTTTGATCATATTTCTAAAAATATATTTGTTATCATGGATGTCACATTTTTGAATTACAACCTTTTTTTACGCCTCNTTTTACCAATAAAGAGGTTTGTGTGTATTGCATTTCTTCACATTCATACGCATAATCATGGAAAACTTAAACCCTGAGCTAAAAAATGTGTTTTTTGGTTATGCTCTCACTCAAAATGGATATAAATATTTGGATCATATTTCTAAAAATATATTTGTTATCATGGATGTCACATTTTTGAATTACAACCTTTTTTTACGCCTCATCTTCAAAACGGGACAAAATAAAGATACTATATTTTTTTATATTTTTCAAACCGAAGATTCAACAAATAATACCGCCCCAATCTTGATTGTTCAAACTAAAAATGGATCAAGTTTTTTAGATATTAAAGATGATTTAAGTCTTCCTACAGTGTCATCTCATGATGTATGTGATTCTACAATAACTAACAAACAAGAAACAAGAAAAAAAGAACTACGACGCTGGTATAATTTGATATTGTCTGCTCGCGCCAAATAATAGCTCAGAAAAAAGGTTTGCGAGTCCTAAGTACTACACAAAATTGGTGAACCCNAATATTAAAGATAATTCAGGTCTTCCTACAGTGTCATCTCTTGATGTTTGTGATTCTACAATAACTAACAAACAAGAAACAGGAAAAAAAGAACTACGACGCTGGTATAATTTGATATTATCTGCTCGCGCCAAATAATAGCTCAGAAAAAAGGTTTGCGAGTCCTAAGTACTACACAAAATTGGTGAACCCNGAGATCCAGAATCCAGAACTAATCTAAATTTTAATCAAACTGAACCAACCGAATCGAAATTTAATTCATTTTAAGCAATTTGGTTATGAACAAACTCAAATTTAATATTTTATCGGTGTTTAGCTAAGAATAAACATTACGAATTACATATTTTATCTACATAATATCAATTTAATTATATTAATCCTAGATTTATTACAATCAAATATTGCATGTAATAAAATTTTTAATTTTTGAAAATTTATTCCACATGAAATTAAAAGATAGTAAATAATATTAATAAAACTTGGATTTTTTGGTTAGTTCGATCAAATGAAAATTAAAACCGAACAGAAAATTGAAAAGACGAATCTTAAAGTTTTAAAAACCAAAAATTGATATTCATTGTTGAAACCGAACCGAACCAACCAAATTTCGTCAATTCAATTTTTTTTGTTTTGACCAAATAATGCACACCCCTAGGCATTGATGTTTACCACTGAAGTGCCAAAATATATTTATGGTTCGTGTTGTTACATTCTCCTAATAAGGTTTTAAGCTTTAAAACACCTCTTGATAATTTTTATAAAATTTATNAATTGCATGTAATAAAATTTTTAATTTTTGAAAATTTTTTCCACATGAAATTAAAAGATAGTAAATAAAATTAATAAAACTAGGATTTTTTGGTTAATTCGATCAAATGAAAATTAAAACTGAACCGAAAAATTGAAAAGACAAATCTTAAAGTTTTAAAAACCAAAAATTGATATTCATTGTTGAAACCAAACCGAACCAACCAAATTTCGTCAGTTCAGTTTTTTTTGTTTTAACCAAATAATGTACACCCCCAGGCATTAATGTTTACCATTGAAGTGCCAAAATATATTTGTGGTTCGTGTTGTTACGTTCTCCTAATAAGGTTTTAAGCTTTAAAACACCTCTTGATAATTTCATAAAATTTATCCAACAAATTGGCTCTCGTCTTCTTTACCAATAAAGAGGTTTGTGTGTATTGCATTTCTTCACATTCATACGCATAATCATGGAAAACTTAAACCCTGAGCTAAAAAATGTGTTTTTTGGTTATGCTCTCACTCAAAATAGATATAAATATTTTGATCATATTTCTAAAAATATATTTGTTATCATGGATGTCACATTTTTTAATTACAACCTTTTTTTACGCCTCATCTTCAAAATGGGACAAAATAAAGATCCTACATTTTTTTATCTTTTTCAAACCGAAGATTCAACAAATAATTCCTCCCCAATCTTGATTGTTCAAACAAAAAATGGATCAAGTTTTTTAGATATTAGAGATGATTCAGGTCTTCCTACAGTGTCATCTCATGATGTTTGTGATTCTACAATAACTAACAAACAAGAAACAGGAAAAAAAGAACTACGACACTGGTATAATTTGATATTGTCTGCTCGCGCCAAATAACAGCTCAAAAAAAAGGTTTGTGAGTCCTAAATACCACACAAAATTCGTGAACCCTTCAAGTAATGTCCTCACTGAGCTTTTATCCCGAGTTCAGTCCACGTCATCTTCTAGTTCTAAGTCTTCTAGTCCCGAACTTGAGTCTAGTTGTAATCATAAATCTAATGATTCTAGTTTTTCCATTGATATTTGTAAGGAAGTGAGGTCTTTCACCCAACATCCATTGCCACATTAAGCGTCAAACTAAAATTTCTCACCCACGCTCTGTGCTTTTACATAATAATTGTCTTGTATGAATTTCCTAATATTTAATCAACTTTCCCAGTTCAGTATCAATAAATTAACTTATCACACACACGATTAAATATTATCTTTGTTGTGAGTTTGGTAAGATAATTTATGCATTCGCCCTATGAAAAATACCTTAAAGCAGTTAATAGGATTCTCAAATATCTAAAAGGTACACCCTACAAGGGTTTACTTTTCAGAAGATCGCACAAAAGAGGATTAAGGCATGCACTGATGTAGATTGGGTGTGTCCAGTTATTGATAGAAAATTAACATCTAGATATTGTGCTTATGTCTGGGGAAATCTGGTTACATAGAGAAGTAATAAACAGAATGTGGTTGTGAAGAATAGTGTCGAGGTAGAAAATATAAGTATATGGCTAATGGAGTATGTGAGATGTTATGGTTAAAGAGAGTTCTTGAAGAGCTATGGATCCCAATAAATATGCCAAGGAAGTTGTAATATGACAATAAAGTCAGCATAAACTTTGCAGAAAATCTAGTGCAACATGATCGCACAAAGTATGTGGAGATTGACAGACACTTCATAAAGGAGAAGATTGATTTTGGAGCTATTTGATGTCATTTATTCATACTGCAAAACAAATAGCAGATATCTTTACCAAAAGACTTTTCAGGCCTAGTTTTGAGCTCTTTGTAAGCAAATTGGGCGTGATAGATATCTATGCTCCAATTTGAGGGGGATTTTTAGGAATTTCAATTTTTAACATTTTTTTTTTATTTCTAGTCTTTTCTACTTTTAGAATTTTCTATTGTTGTAAATGTTTGTTACTTATTCTAGAATAAAGAATTTGTGGTTGATTTTGTGCCTTACATAATTTGGTGATCTTCCCTTGCTATTTATCTTGTGAACATTTCTTATAATATTGAAGAGAAATTATTTTTTTCTACCAAAAACTACAGTATCCCTTAATTTGCTTCAATCTAAATAATTAACTTTTTTTTTTTTGCTTTGAAACATTGCTTTCATATTTTGAGGAACTAATTTTGATGGAACTAATTCCTTATGAGAATGGTTATAAGTAGGGTTGAGAGTTAGCTCGAAAATCATCAATTGCAAGAGAATTGATTTGAGATCAGCTTGAAGTTACATATATATATATATATATATATAATATAAAAACACACACATACACGTGTTTAGTTGAAATCATCAAATAGCACCATTTTGAACCCGCTTGTTTCAATTTTGAGATGAGCTAACTTCAAATCAAATATAACAAGCTATGAGCTAATTTCGAGCCATAATTAAACCTTTTAAGCCGATTTTGACTTAACCCCAACTCGGCTCGAAATCAGATTGTTCATACACGATGATCTTTGATTAGGTTCTTCCTAGTTATACACGATGATCTTTGAGAATTCTCATAAATCTCAGCAGCTGATTAGGTTCTTCCTAGAAGAGATGTCTCACANCAACCCTAGCTATACACACGATGATCTTTGAGAATTCTCATAAATCTCAGCAGCTGATTAGGTTCTTCCTAGAAGAGATGTCTCACAAGCCTCCTTTCATCATAAAAGTACAAGCACATATAGATGGTGAGATGAAGAAAGAAAAATCATTTGAGAAAAATGGAGATGCAAACTGATAAGGCCCAATTTGACAAATACTGCAAGGTATATTATAAACCAATTTCAACTTTTTAATACGAAGAGTCCTCTGGAATTATCATAATTCAATTAATGTCAAACTTACTACCTTCCTCCAGTAGAGTGACCTGATAGAGAATAATTATTGTAGACATAATTTTAAATGAAACATCATTCATCCATAATGCAAAATGCACATTTAAGTAGTAAGCCAAATGTCAAAGTTTTATTTGAAAATAAAGGATACATTTGTATTCCATGGTGAAAAGATGACCTGTAGNAGATGAAGAAAGAAAAATGATTTGAGAAAAATGGAGATGCAAACTGATAAGGCCCAATTTGACAAACACTGCAAGGTATATTATAAACCAATTTCAACTTTCTAATACGAAGAGTCCTCTGGAATTATCATAATTCAATTAATGTCAAACTTACTACCTTCCCCCAGTAGAATGACCTGATAGAGAATATTTATTGTACACATAATTTTAAATGAAACATCATTCATCCATAATGCAAAATGCACATTTAAGTAGTAAGCCATATGTCAAAGTTTTATTTGAAACTAAAGGATACATCTGTATTCCATGTTGAAAAGATGAATTGTAGCAATATTTAAATGGTCATGAATTACAAATTTTAAGCATTATTTGTAACTTGTAATTTAACAACTTCAACGTAGGAAATTTAATTCATAAATCGAAATTCAAATTCAGGTGTTTTTTTCTAGGAGTTTTCTGTTCAAGTCACAATCCTTTCATCTAAAGCATTACTTCTAAATCTCTCAAATTAATTTGCTTAATGTTAAGATATTCTAATTTAAACTGATTTGAATCAAATGAGTGATGCTTTCCTTAATAAATCTCATACTTTAGTTCCTTAATATGATGATTTTATGCTTGTGGAAGCCATTTTTGCTATATGTTATAGGATACAGATGTTGAGCACACTCCAGGGAGTTAAAGACGATAAAATGGTCAAAAGATTATTGGCGCACCCGAGCCAAAAAGTGGAATGCCAACGCCACCTTCTCGAGTTGGAAGCACGCCCACTCCCATGAGAAGTGTGCCTGTATCACCTTCTCAATCGAGAAGATCACGCTGCCACGACACCTCCATGCCTATTAGTTGCACGTACGCGCCATCACACGAAACGCCTGGCACGCCCGCGCCGCAACAATGCATGTCCGCACCATCGCTTCAACAGATGCACCACATTCCGCAAATTGGCAATTTTGGAAGGTTGTGTGCATGATTTTGAGCCATAAGTATATAAGGTAATGCATGGAACATTAGAAGACACTCTTGGCTCCTAGGAGGCCTCTTCTCCACCTGGTTTTGAGAAGAGTTTTGAGTGCCCTAGGGTTCTCTTGGGTTTTCCTTAGGAGAACTTCTAAGGTTTGGTCTTTGTGAAACTTTGGAGAGAGTTAAAAGGGAGAGATTTGTATGAACTTGTACAGGAGAGATCGATGGAGAGCTTGTATTGTACGAAAAAGATTGTGGTGTATTGCAAAGAGAGATTGGCTTGAATTTGAGCTTTTTGTACCTACTTACACTGTTTTTATTAATTTTTTCAATGAAAATCTTTTTGTTTTCTTCCTTCAAGCATAATAGCTACATTTTTTTTTTACTCCTAAGATATAAGGTATGTGATTTCTTCATTTTTTTATCCTTTAAAATTTTTCCTAGATGTTTTTTCTATGTTTTCGATTTCATATGTTGATGTGTTAACCTTCTGATCGTAGTTTACTCTTAATCTGGCCAACTAGGAAGTTAAAACTTCTTGTGATCTAGAACTACTAACCATCAACTAGAAAAACAAGTATGTTAACACACATTCACCTAATGAAATAGAAATATTGTTAGTAGGAGAGTTCAACCTAGATAGGGGATTAGAATATTCATGAGAAACTTTGCATGATTAAGCCCCCTTAATTGTAATATGTGTGTCCAATAATTCTTATGACATAGACATAGGCTAAGAATGACTTGTATCTAGTTGTCAATAATAATGTGGGGAACTCGTAGGCAAAGTATATACGAATCACTAGATCGGTGTCACAGTAGTATGGACCTTTTATCTATAAGAAACTCCAACAAAATGTAGTTCTATTTTTTTTATTTCTGCATTAGGATTTTAAAATTTTTCACCTTCTGCAAATTTGAACTCTTCAAACTAGACTTTGCGGCATAGTAAACTAGAATATTATATGTTAAAAAAGTTGATAAATCACCTCATAAGATTGATAAGCGAACTCTAATTCCATACATTATTTTGATCAACACATATACTTACATGGTTGACCGATTGCTTCAAAGTAATTTCAGGTATCATAGACCTACATAAAAATATTGATTACATTGTCTTATTTAATGTTAAATTCACTAAATTTTGTGATCAAATTGGATTACTGTTAATGGGATTTTCAAGATATCTCATTAATTACTATGGACTTCATAAAGTGCAAAGCTTAAGCATTTTATTTTAGTTTTAGCATATATCAAGATAAAAGAATACTAATACTAAAAATATGTCCTAGTCTCTAGTCTAAATAGTGGTTTGTTCATTTGCTTGCATACCATCCATAAGCAAAATAACGCTCTTTCTTGAACATCATTTCAAACTTTGAAAATTGATAACCAAATTTTATGTTTCAATAAATTCAAGTAAACCTCTATCCTTGATGATTTGACATGAGATTTTGGTTTGATGAATGTTATGTTTATCATTATAGATTTCTAAGAAGTGGTATTAAAGTGATTATCATCTCAATTACAAGAAAAATTTTCTATCGTACTTTTTCTCTGTTGATTATTTCAGCAAAATAGATTTTTAAAAAAGGAATTTTTTTTTCTCTATGAAAAAGTCATTCTAACATTTAAAGTGCACCTATTATTTTCTACAACTCAAATTCAATAAGATTGCATGTTGTAGAGGTTTTGCCCCTTGTTGCATTTATTTATTTTCTTTTAGAGTAGGGGTGTAAACAAGCCAAGCTTGAGCAAGTCGAAGGCTTATTAGTGTTCAGCTCATTCATATTTTATGTTGTGCATGTTCGACTTGTGTTCAAAATGGCTCGTGAATAGCCTATTCATATTCTACTCAATTTAAATTCATTTATTCGAATTAAGCTGGTGTTCGACTCATTCAATTATTTAACAAACCAAACCTTATCTTTTGTTTCTCCTCTTGTTATGTTCGAATATTAAAAGATATATATGTTATTATATTATATAAATATATTATATAATATCACTTACTTTACAACGTTAAACAGAAAGGTTCTGCTGCTTTTAAAGTGCTTTTCTCATATATGAAGTCTTGGACTACCGATATGGCACTAAAGTACAGAAAAAACCAAAGTTGCTTTCCGCATTTTCTCTATAAGTGGATTCTTCCAAGGGGTATTCCCGTTCATAGCAACCAATTCTTATGCATTTACATGTCTATCACCTAAATCATTTAAATGCATACCGTTATGCCGACAGACAAGGCGAGGGGGAGGAGATGGAATTTTGTAAGTGTTTTTACATTGATACCACCTAATTATTATCTATTTATATTTATACAACCCAAATATTATTATTTAATTAATTAATTCTTTTGAGTCAAATCAAGTCGAACGTGTACGAACAAACTTTTGTTCTTGTTTGGCTCGTTTATAAATCGAGCTCAAAAAAATTGTGTGTTCGGCTTGCTTGCTTAACGAACAAATCGAACACGAGCTATTTAAGAAGCCGAAAACAAGCTATTTGCAAACAACGAGCTTTTTTGACAATCCTAAAGAGGAGAAGAATATTAAATACAGCTGCTAAAATGAGAACAAAAAAATTTAATAAATTGAAGTTATTACAATGGGTCTGGAATATGTTTGCTAGTCATGCACGTTTAAGTCTTGCATGAATATTTTTCAAAAATTCAATTATTGTTGAGGTCATGTACTTGACATTCAGTTACTGCTCGCCATATGTTATAGAACTATGTTGTATTAATCATTATGTCTATGAATAACTATGTTGTATTAATCCCATTTATTAAATCACTAGAATAAATTTAGATATCAGCACAACTACAACTAGATATAGTTGTTAATCTGGTCTCCACTTATTGTAATTGATGTGTGATCACTAAATTTTTATCCGACATGAATCTCCATGCATTTTTTAGCAAAAAATGTTTTGATTCAATTTCAAGATTATCTGGGATTCCATTACGAGTTTAGAGTCGAACTGACCGTATCAATAAGACGAACCTAATGATATAAAAATTTGTTCAATCTGGATCCAATCAAGCCCATATCAAGTTGTTGAAGAACAATTAGATATTTCGGGTCGCCGATAGATGGTCAAATGAATCCCAATTTTAACACATTTATAGTCAAATCAAGTGTATCAATAAGAGAAATCTAACGATCTAAAGACCACTAAATTCTGACATCATTAAGGCACCCAAATCCTTAAAAAATTACCTATGATCAAGGGGGGTCAGCATGGACCATCCGATCAAGTGGTTAGGAAATCTACCTGCCAAAAGACCAAAATGTCCTTCCCTAAAAGACTATAAACAGCCCCCCTTTCTTCACTTGAGGAGTGTTGGGGGGAGTAGAAGAAAAAGAAGTGAAATTCTAGAGCCTAACTTGGAGAGAATACTCGACAAGTAACCACCAGTCTCTGTACCCACTGACCATCAGTCACCACCTACCGCCCGTCACCATTGCCTGCAACCGTTGTCGTCAAAATATGATTTTTTTGTCTAACACTTCTATTTTTTTGTGTTAAAAAAATACAAGTATAATTTTTTATGTAAAATTATAACCTCATTCTTTCAATTACGAGATAATGGTGTACCTCTGTACTTGCAAACACATTGTAAATTATTTTGACTAAACTAGGCTCTATGGTTTTTTTACTTTCCAGATTTTTCAACAAAAAAATTAGTATTTCCTCATTTTATCTCTATGAATTGGATCTTCATACCATGCTAAAACATTATAATACCACTCTACCTCGGTGAATTTTCAAGTAGCAGTAATTATTATCAATTATTTTGATTATGAAAGTAATAAATTTAATGGTTATATATTAGGAAACTTGACTATAAGAAGCTGATTTTAGAAAATCTAATAAATGTATTTTATATATTAAGTAACCTAATTAAATGAGATCTAATTGCAAGATTTTTCCTCTATTAGAGATATTCCTAAACTATAGAGATTGGAGTGTATATGGACATAATAAGTTTTCAACTGAATAATAAGAGAAATAGTTGTTTTCATCACAAAGTATCAAAACCGCGCATGGCTCATTGTTGATAGTCTACTCCTCGTTTCAGCTTAGTTCCCCACACGCAAGTGCAGCTTCATCCGTGTCAATTGAGTCGTTAGTCTGTATGTCAAAGACAAATGATTCGATGAACAGTTGGTATTCACCATGTCAATATCGCTTCGTAACCGACTTCATTATTCAACACTTTCCCCGACGCAATTTGGCTTCTTCCTGCGATGTTTGTCGCAGATCAAGTGCGGTCATCTAGCGAGTGGTCATCTCCTGCATTGTCATTCGTCGGGTTTGTTTGTCTTTGACAATTGTTGAACTATTCGTCGAGTTGTTTGAGTTCTATGGCTTAGTATTGTTCATCTATGGCATTTGTATCATCCTTCGATTCGTGCATGCCATCGCTTCCAGAAGTTCATCTAAAAGCGGTTCGGCTTATTGGTTTGCCTGAAACAGTCGACGGGATCATAGCATAGTGATTAATTTCTCCCCATCTCCTATTTCTGCAAAAAACATCATTAGGATTAGTTGATTCAATCGCTTTGAATATTTGGAGATAATCATAGTTGATGAACAAAAATATGTGTGACAAATTTGGTTTCATCAGTGACTAAAATTATTGATGAAAAATTAAATGGCATCAATTTTTTTATTGAAATAAAACTTTGAGACTCTACTTGAGTAGTATTTCTCAAAAGAGTTACTTTCTAGATAATCCTTGAGTTGAGACTGATTCAAATTATTCTGAGTGAATGAGGATTGAGGTTCATCTCTTAATAAAAATATGGAATTCTATCGAACCTAATAAATCTGATCATATTACTCATTGTGATTTTGTTAAAGATGCGATGGAGGAATCGACATTTGTGTTTACCAGAAGAAAATATTGTTCAAATCTTGACGTATGCAAGAAGTTCTATCAAGTCGAACAACATTATCAATCACTTATCACGTGAACTTTAAACGGGCTTATAAAGAATTGAATGCACTATTGCCCTTTAGTCCTAATTTTCGGATTCAGTAGGCTCAAGGCGAACAAAAGGCCATTAAAAGTTTTATAGCTTACCTCAACTCTAAATATGAAAGTGTCAAATTACATATTTATCTAACAATGGTTTACTACTCTGAGGGAAGCCAATACTAGAGTATTGTGTACTATTCAAAGTTTTCAGGCATCATCCGTTCAACAACTTTATGCTCTTGCTAGCCAAAAAAATACAAACATCAATAAACCTCAGTTTCGGGCAATTTTAGAAGTGAAATTCTGAATTCTAGAAATCAAGGCCTGAGAGCAATTTTCTACTACAGTCATAACACTGGTCATATGAAGATAACATATTAGAGGTTGCCAAAAAAGAATCAGAATGGTTCTAAATCACAGTCAGCTCACATGAACAATACTAATGAGGCCCTTTAAAGTCAAACTTCTCGATCTCTGCAGAAGAATATGCTAAATTCATACAATTAAAGGAAACATCCAAAAAATCTCTCTCGATGACTGCCCTTATTGAGTCAGATAATAATGATGATTATCTTTCCTCTTCCACATAATGGGTCACTGATTCTAATACTACATATCACATGACAAATAATTCAAAACACTTTTTCACATTTTTCACAAATATATTTCTTCCATCACCTTAGCAGATTGATCTACCTCTAATGTTCTTAGTTCTAACCCCTTTAACGTTACACCAACATTGTCTTTAACTTTTGTCCTTAGTTTACCTCAATTTTCATTTAATCTTACTTGTTGCCAAAATTACACATGCTCTTAATTATTGTACATTATTTTTCCCTAAACATTGTCTTTTTAAGAATCTTATGAAGAAAAATACTATTAGTAAAGGAAGAGAGTCGAGGGGCAATAAATTTTGGATAATGAACAACCTCGGCCAATAGCATTTTCCAGCACCTTATCTCCTTTTGAGATGCATTGTCGATTAGGATATCCATCACTAACAATGCTAAAAAGTTATAACCTCAACTTTAACAATTATCATCTTTGGATTATGAGTCATGTCAATTTTGCTAAATAACATCATTTGTCTTCTGTTATCAGAGTTAATAAAGAGTTAGTTATAATTTTAAATTGGGCATTCTGATAATTGGGGACATTGTTCTGCTTTATCTAATTGATTTTAATATTTTGGCACATTTATGAATGATTTCCCTCGTATGACTTAATTTTATTTTATGAAATTTAGTACCGAGTTAGTATCATATTTTCAATCCATTTATGCTGAAGTTAAAAGTCAATTCAATATTTCGATTAACATTTTGAGAAGTAACAATCTCAAAGAATTTTTTTTGCACATTTTCAGACATATATGACACAAAACAAGATTCTTCACCAGTCATCATATGTCGATACTCCATTCCAAAATATGAAAAAATAAATAACTTCTTGAAACAACTAAAGCCCTTTTATTTCAAACTAATGTGCACAAATAGTTCTGAGTTGATGTAGTTTCACTACATGTTCTTTGATCAATCAGATGCTTTCTAGTGTTTACAAAACTAGAAACCCTACCAAGTTTTATTTCCAACTAACTCTCTCTTTCCCATTAAATCACGTATAATTTGGTGTATTTATTTTGTTCGGGATACTCTTACATGTGTTTCTAAACAAGACCATAAGTCATTAAGGCATATCTTTCTAAGATACTCTCATTTGCAAAAAAGATAAAGATGTTTTCCCCTCCTAAACAGGTAGATGGTTTCTATTGATGTCACCTTTTATGAACAAAGTTCATTCTTTGTTGACTCGTCGTTGCTTAAATCTATCAATCAAGAATGATGGAAATCAGCTAGCTGAATTAGGAGTCTCCTATCATTATGAGCTTCCTTATTTAAATTATTTCTAATTTTCTCTTCTATTTTATTTCTCTTAATTGTTCATATTCTCTCCTTATTTAGATTAGGAATATTTATTAGGTTACCTAAAGGAGATTGTAAGACTATTATTTATTGGAATGAAAGCAAACGAAAAGGGCATTCAGCCTATTTGCTCAATACATTGACACAGTATCGGAGCATTTTTTCATAGCGACCCCAAAGAAGATATCTATATGACTCATTCTCCAAGCTAGTTTTTTACACACTCACATAATGTTTGTAAGCTCAAACGGTCTCTATACGGGTTGAAACAGGCTCCACGGGCATGATTTGAAAAGTTTCGCAATACTCTTCTTAGTTTCTCTTTTATTTAAATTCAGTGTGATTCTTCATTATTTCTTTGCAATACTGATAAGGGAATTGTGTTGTTATTAGTCTATGTTGATGATATTGTCTTCACAGGGTCTGATACTCATTTAATGTCTCAGTTACAGAAGTGTCTTTAGGGTTTTGTTCATATGAAGGATTTGAGGTCCTTAACCTATTAGGTTTTGAGGTTCAGTCTTCTCCCGTTGATATTTTTCTTCATCAACATAAATATACTAAGGAACTCATTGTCTTGGCTTGTTCCCAAGAGGGTCGTCCTGTTGATACTCCATTGGAAGTGAATGTTAAATATCAACGAAATGATGGTGGCTTTCTATCTGATCCATCGCTGTATCGACAACTTGTTGGGAGTCTCAATTATCTGATTATTACACGTCATGATATTTCATTGTTGTGCAACAAGTTAATTAATTTATGCAGGCAACTACACATCTTCGTTTAGCTGCAGCTCGATGTATTGTTAGGTATTTGAAAGGTACTTTTTATCCTGGCTTGTTCTTTTCTGTGGTGTCTTCTATTAACTTAACAGCCTATAGTGACATTAATTAGGTTGGTTGTTCTCATACATATCGATTTATTACTAACTGGTGTATGTTTCTCGACAACTCTTTAACTTCTTGGAAGAGTAAGAAACAAGATCGAGTTTCTAAGTCATCTACTGAGTCTGAATATTGTGTTATGTCCTCTGTTTGTTCAGAGATGATTTGGCTTCGGGGTTTGTTGGTTGAGCTTAGTTTTCCTCAACCTGAGTCTACCTCTATTTATGCAAATAATACTAGTGCTATCCAGATTACTGCTAATCATGTCTTTCATGAGCGCACGAAACACATTGAAGTGAACTATCATTCTATTCGAGAAGCCTATGATAATGGTATTATTTCTCTTCCACATCTTTTTTTATCTTCAAACTGCTGATATATTTACTAAGGCTCTTTTTCAATAACGACATTGGTTCCTTGTTGGCAAATTGATGCTTCTTGATCAGTCAGCATCAATTTGAGGGGGGATATCAATCAAGAATGACGAAAATCAGACAGTTGAATTAGGAATCTCCTATCATTAGGAGACTCCTTATATAAATGATTTCCAATTTTTCTCTTCTGATTTATTTCTCTTAATTGTACATGTTCTCTTCTTATTTATATTAGGAATATTTATTAGGTTACCTAAAGGAGATTGTATAAACTATTATTTATTGGAATGAAAGCAAAAAAAAAGGACATTCAGCCTATTTGCTCAAAACATTGACAAAATCCTCACAAGATTCTGATAAATTATTAATGTATCACATCATAAGTTCAGATTCAGCTCTAGCCCCACGTCCATCACCAATGCCCCAACCTAAACCACCTATCATTAATGTTTACTCTAGAAAACCTTGTCCCTCTAACCCTAATCTGCACCAGTTTAATCTTCTTCAGTGAATCCTCCTAGTGACAATGATTTACCTATTGATTTTCGAAAAGGTAAACGTCAAAGTGCATATCCCTTTTCCTCTTAGGTTTACTATAATCAATTATTTTTCTCCTTCTTATTTTTATTGCTTCTCTTGGCTCCATTAATGTCCCAATATCTGTTTAGCAAACAAAATCCCGTTCTGGGTGGCGGGCAGCGTTGCTTAATGAAATGATGTCTTAACTGAAAATGGAACTCCGGAACTAGTTCAACTATCTTATGACAAGAAGGTTGTTGGTCGTAAATAGGTCTTTGTAGTTAAGTTTTATTTTGATGGATTTGTAACTCGGTTGATTGGTAAGGGTTATGCTTAAACTAATGGGATTGACTACTTGACGTTCTCCCGGGTAGCGAATCTGACTGCGGTTCTCCTATTTCTTTCCTTGGACGCAATGAATAATTGGCCCTTGCACCAACTTAATGTGAATAATGGCTTTCTGTGTGATGATCTTTTATATGAGGCGTACATGGAGCAACCACCTTGGCTTGTTGCTCAAGGAGAGTCACGAAAAATGTCTTCTTCGGAAGCCATATGATGAATTAAAATGATGTCCTCGAGCATGCTTTAGAAAAATTTAGTCATGCAGTAGGAAAATTTTAGATGCAAAAAATTAAAAGTGATCACACTATATTTTACAAACAATTTTCTCCTGAGATCATTCTATTGGTTGTTTATGTTGATGAAATTATTATATTATGAGAGGTCATGTGCAGGGAATCTTATCATTGAAATTATTTCTTCAAAATCAATTCAATACTAAGGACCTAAGTCTCTTGAAATACTTTTTAGTGATTGAGGTATCAAAAAGCAAGAATGGTATCTTTCTATTATAACGGTAGTATGTTTAGCATTTCTTAGCAGAATTTGAGAAATCAAGAGTTAAACCATACAGTACTTCAATGCTTCTTAATCAACAACTTATCAATGATGAAAAATTTTTAATGATCTTGAACGATATAGGAAGTTGATGAAAAAATTAAACTCCATGACATTGCTTATTCATTTAACAGTCATTTCTTCCCCCACAGTCCATCATTGATCAGCTTTGGAACAAAGAATATATTACCTCAAAGGAGCTTCTGCACAATGTATTCTATATCAGAATCATGGGCATAAAAAATTGAAAGTTTCTCTGATGTAGATTGGGCAAGTTCCAAGATTGATTGGAGATCCATTACTGTATATTGTATTTTTGTTGGTGGCAATTTAAACTCATGGAAGAATAAAAAATAGAACGTATTGTCATGATCCAATGCAAAATTGGAGTATCGAGCAATGGCACAAACTTCAAGTGAATTGATGTGGGTCTCCTAATTCTTGACCAAAATGGGTTTTAAGATAATAGTTCTAGCAAAGTTGTGTTGTGATAACCAAGTTGCAATACATATTGCTTCAAACCCTGTCTTCCATAAGCAATCAAGCATATTGATATATTGTCATTTGTTCGTGAAAATATTCAACAAAATTTAATTTCTACGGCTCATGTAAAGACTGGGGGATATAGAAGGGACATATTCACAAAGACCCTTAATGAAACTAAGGTCATTTATATTTGTAACAAGCTAAGCAAGATAAATATCTATGTCTCAGCTTAAAGAGGAGTGTTATGAAAAATAATAAATTTAATAGTTGTATATTAGAAAACTAGATTATAGGTAGCTTGATTATAGAAAATCTGATAAATGTATTTTCTACATTATGTAACCTAATTCGAGAAAATCTAATTGCAGGATTTTTTCTCTATTAGAAATATTCCTAAACTATAGAGATTGGAGTGTATATAAAAATGTAACATATATTTTCAGTTGAAGAATAAAAGAAAGAATTGTATTCCTAACAATTTAAAATAAAAAAAATAAAGTATTATGCCTGCCAAAGAAACCACTGTATGTAAATTTATTTGTTTTGAAATATGTAGATATTATTAAAGAATTAGACAGATCCATGCAAAAAAAGTAATAACCGAAATCAAAACTACTTTTTTGACTTTTCATATTCATTTGTAATAATAAATATATGATAATTTTGGCTTTTTTCATGCATAAAATATGTTGGTGCAAAGAAAATGCATATTATTAGCAGTATTACTAATAGTTATTAACTATATATTTTTTAACGAAACCATTTCTCTATAAGTTTGTTTCAATGCAGTAATAAGGCAAAGAAAATATAATATAGTATATTATGAGAATGTCCAATCTTGTTACTCGATCAAGGGTTTTAAGATAAGAGATGTTTGATGATATTGTCATGCATTTAATTTTAATCACTCTTCCTACACAATTTAATACTCAGATAAGTAACAATAATGGGAAATAAACTCACTGCGTAGTGTGTGCAAGAGGAAGGGAGATTGAAATAAAATAAGATAGAAAATGCTCATTTAGTTCCAATCATGATAATGTTATCAATATGCAAAGAAAATCAACTATAAGAGAAACAGGGTTATAGATAAAGAAATTTCATGGATTAAGGTACAATAGAAATAAGATAATATTTTAATCTATTCTGTTGCAAGCAAGTTTATTATATGAAGGACTATCCCAAGTATGCCATGTGGACCACAAAAAATACAAACTTCCCAATTGTATATGTTGGTGTTAATTTAGCTTTAGTAGACTTAGTGAACAAAAAGATGGGCAACTATTTACTTTTTTAAAACCAAAACTATATTAAGTAGATAAAGATACGAGTACATCAAATACATTTAGCAAAAAATGCTTGTAAAAAAAAATAAAAAATAAAACTAGGCAAATAAAAAAATTAAGATTTAATTCAATATGTCGAGATTAAAGCTACTAAAAATAAGTGAGCAACAATAGATTTTCCAATTTATGTCCCTTTAAGTAAAAAAAAAATTGAATTTTACAAAATATGCTTGTAAAAAAAAATCAATTTTTTTTTTTATTTACTAATATGTTAACACTCTGAATTCTCCAATTAGAATAAGAAATATTTATTAGATTTATTAGTTTAATTCACCTTACTCTGCATTATGTAATTTCCTTTTTATCTTTATCCTGTTTTTATTTCTTTGATTGTGTTTTTATTTCTTTCCTTATTTGAGTCCATTGTAATAGGGTTTAAATACTCCTATTTGTATCATTGAGAAAGAGATGCCTTGATCACCAATTCAACATGGTATCAGAGTCTAACCCTAGATCCATTAGCCAGCGGCCTCCTCTGCCGTTTCTGGCAGCCGGCATCTCCTAGTTGCTTGTCTCATTTGCTAGTTACAGCAGCTACAGGGTCCAATGCAGCCGCTAGTTTCTCTGTTCCAGCTGCTGGAGCTTCTACAGATGGCTTCCTGCTGTTCCAATAGCCGCACTGTGCAGGGTCCCGCTGTTCTAATAGTTGTCGTTCCAATAGATGCATTATGCCGTCACCAAGTGTAGCCTTCCTGCAAGCCGCAAGTTCTAGCAGTCACTTGTGCTACAGGGAAGATTTTCCTCTGTTTTTTCCTGCAGTCGTTGTTTTTTTCCTTTGCCGTGGATTCCTCCTATTGCTAGTTCTTCCGCCGGTTGATTCCTACAGCAAAACAGAATTCCTCCGCCTTCCTTTGCAAGAGCAATTGTATATGTCCAACAGAATTCCTGCAAAACCAGCATCCCTGCAGGTGTCCGGACTCCTACACTTGTATCCGTCAACCGGTGACCCTACTTGAATTCATCGATGGCTCAGAATCACAACCATATCACTTTTAGCTCGGTCAGAACCATCTTGAATCGTGTTGAGCCCTCGTCCATGCAACCTCAGGCCAATCACTCCACTTGTGTTTACTATCACAAACCTAATCAAACTCGGGTCAAGTGTTGGAAATTTCACGATAAACCGGTATACAAACCTTTGGTCAATTCCTTTGATATCAAGGGTCTCACGACAACATCCGAATCTACTACGATTCAACCAACTCTTACCCGAAACATCTCAAAATCCTCAAAATCTCTGAGAAACCAGATGGACCAATTGATCAAGCTACTTGGAGTCCATCAAGTCACTCGGGTCCATCGACCCCACACATCCGACAAAGTACTCTTCCTATGTATTCACAATTTATATTGTATCTAGTCCATGGATTATTGATTTATGTGTCACGGATCTCATAATGGGATGCTCACAAGTTTTCTCGACTTACTATCCATGCTCTGAAAAGGATACCCCCAGAATTATTGATGGCTTATGTAGTTTCATTGTTGCTAAAATGGTCGATTGTACTAACAACCAATCTAACTCTATAAACTGTTTTACATATTCCCCAGTTACAATGCAACTTGTTATCTGTCAGCATGTTTACGAATGATATTGATTGAGTTGCAAATTTCTCTTCTGATGGCTGTGTTTTTCAGGATCGTCGTTCAGAGAGGATGATTGGAACTACTAAGAAGATAGTCGGACTCTACTACTTCCAAGAGAAAAGCATGAAGAGTGATGACACACCTATCAGGAGTTGTAGCTTATCTCGTGTTATTGAATGTCTCATTATGTTGTTGCATTGTCGTTTCGGTCATCCTAGTTCCAATACTTAAAAATTTGTATCCTTGATTTTTTCTAATAAAAATTTTCTAATTTCAACTGTGAGACATGCCAGAACCAAACATCATAGGTTCCATTACTCACCCTACACTTACACACCTTACACTCAATTCTCTCTCTTTCACGGTGACATATGGGGACCTTCTCGAACTCCCAGATATACCAATAAACAGTGGTTCCTGACATTGATTGATGACCACACTCGAATGACGTGAATCTATATTTTAAAAGACAAATCGGAGGTTGTTGTTACTTTCAAAACTTCAACACCTTCATTTTAACTCAATTCAAAACTCCTCCTATTCAGGTCCTTCGGACCGACAATGTCCACGAGTTTTTCAACTATTTTGGGTAAATTCTTGGTGAGTAAGGGCATCATCCACCATAGCTCATGTACGGACACTCAACAAAATGGGATAGCCAATAGAAAAAACTGTCACATTCTTGACGTTGCTCGCTCCATTATGTTTCAACCCAATGTCCCGAAATGGATTTGGAACAAAGTCATTCTCACTATTACATCTCTCATAAATAGTGTTCCTTCTAAAATTCACAAGTTCTGAACCCCCTAGCTATCCTAATGTCATGCTTCCCTGTCAATCAGGCCCTCTTCACCTTAGACCTCAAGATTTTTGGGTGCACTGCTTTTGTTTGGAACACTGCACCAAATCGAAGTAAACTTGATCCTAGATCCATAAAATAATCTTCCTTGGGTATTCCGCCACTCAAAGGGGATATCGGTGTCTTGATCCCACCACTAACAAAATCTATGTGAGTGTTGACGTCTCCTTCTTTGAAAGTGTTCCTATTTTCCTAGCTTGGCCGCAAGTGAGGGGGAGCTTGGGTTCTTAGACACTGTCTCCTATCCTACTTTTATAGATGTTCCCCTCATTATTCCTTCCATTGAGGAGTCCCATGTTTCGGCACCATTCGATGAGTCCTCTGATTCAAGGAGTACGCCATCTCATCCTCTCATTATCCATGTCTACACTCGGCACACCCGTTTTAATGCCCCTACTCTGGAACCAGCTACCTCCTTACAGGACTTTGACTCCATTACGGGCGACAACCTCAGCATGACCCTCTGAATGAGGAGGTGAGTTCTCCGAGTAAGGTATGCAATCAGACATTCTCCCTCTATTATATGGCAAAATATGCCTTTTTCTACAGTTTATTGCCGGCCTACAAAGCATTTGCTACTGCCCTCATGAACTGTCAGATCCCAACTACAATTGAGGGTGCTCTTGCTAATTCACCTTGGAGAACGGCAGTAATGTAGGAGATGAATGCCCTTTGACGAAACTATATGCAGAACGTCATTGATCTTCCTTTGGGTAAGAAAATTGTGGGGTGTCGATAGATTTTCAACACCAAATTCAAGTCTGATAGATCCTTTGAATGCAACAAGGCACGGTTAGTCACCAAAGGATACTCACAAACCAATGAAGTTGACTATAAGAAGACGTTTGCTTCAGTGGCTAAGTTAAAAACTTTTTGGGTCTTATTGTTCCTTGCGGTGAATCTGGATTGGCCTTTATTCCAGCTAGAAGTCAATAATGTGTTCTTGAATGGAGAGCTTACAGAAAAGATGTATATGTCTCTCTCTGCCTCCTGGTTTTGACTCTACTGCCTCCAGAGGGCAAGTGTGCAAGCTACAAAAGTACCTCTATGGGCTAAAGCAGTCCCCAAGTGTCTGGTTCGGCCAATTCACAAAGGTGATTGTAGGCCATGATTTTACTCAGGCTCAATTAGATCATATTATCTTCTTCTGACATTTCTCCAATGACTAATTAGTTATCCTTATTGTTTATGTTGATGATATTGTTCTTACAGGAAACGATCTAATAGCATTGGAGTCCTTGAAAGACATTCTTGTTAAGCCCTCCGGTACTTCTTAGGCGTGGAAGTAGCTCAATCATCTCATGGCATTTGTTTATCTCAACACAAATATGTGGTTGATCTCTTGACAGAGAACAATCTTCTTATGTGCAAACCTGTGGTTGTTCTTATGAATCCCAATGAAAATTATATGATATTCTCAATATTGTGTCTGCCAACAAGACTCGCTACCAGCACCTTGTGGGAAAAACTCATCTACCTCGCCCATACTCGCCCCGACATATGTCACGCAGTTGGTATAGTGAGTTAATTCATGTATGTCCCATATGAGCATCATCTCCAAGCTGTCTAATGGATTCTCCACTATTTAAAAGGTACATCGAGCTCAAGTTTGTTTTTCTCTCGTCACATCTCTTAATTTATTTTTGTTTATACAAATGTTGATTGGATCGGTACATGATCGACATTCCACATCAGGGTATTGCTCATTTGTATGGGAAAATCTTGTCACATGGAAAAGCAAAAAATAGTTTGTGGTTGTCCGGAGCAGTGTTGAAGTTGAATTTCGTGTCCTTGGAAATTTGTGAAGCCCTCTGGTTACGCATCATGTTCTGTGAACTTCATATGTCAAACTTCATCCTGTTGCAGCTATTTTGTGATAGTAAAGCCGTCATCCGCATAGCTCACAATCTGCTCCAATATGATTGTACCAAACATGCGAAGATTGACAGACACTTCATTAAGGAAAATATTGAGCCCGAGGAAACTTGTGCTCCTTTTGTGTCCTCCAGTGATCAACTAGGAGATATCCTTACAAAAAATTTACCTTATCCTTTATTCAATGACTTCAAATCCAAGTTGAGCATTATTGACATCTATGCTTCAACTTGAGAGGGACTATAAGATTTATTAAGTTTATTGGCTTTCTATAGTCGTTATAATTTATTAATTCGCCTTATTCTGCGTTATGCAGTTTCCTTTTTATCTTTATCCTATTTTTATTCTTTGATTGAGTTTTTATTTCTTTCATTATTTGAGTCCAATGTAATTGGGTTTAAATAGCCCTCTTTGTATCAATGAGAAAGAGTTGCCTTAATTCTGATAAGAAATAGTCATTTTGTTCACCAAAGATAATATGTTAAAGCATTTTGAAGACTTGTAGAGTATTTTTAAAGATAATATTAGTATTTGATGTACTAAACAAGACTAAGCGACAAGCAAATGCAGAAACATAAACATAAAACAATTTTTCTTACAGAGAAATTGAACCTAGTCCCAGATTTTGAGATTAGTCCATAATAGGTAAAGAAAAATTTTCCACCAAAAGAATTAGGGTGATATAGATTTTGAGATTAGTCCATAATAGGTAAAGAAAAATTTTCCACCAAAAGATTAGGGTGATTAGTATCAAGTGGAAGGTCTTGCACCATAATTTGAGAATTTCTTAACTCGAGATGAGCCTTAAAATAATTAAAAAATTATGTGAAAACATGGCAAAAAAAGGAATATAATAGAATATTTTCAAAGTTCACCTTCTATCAATATCTAAATGACAGAGAACCCAATAGACACATTATTATGAAAGAAAAAAGTAATAACCAATTCCACCAATACTCTAGCCATAGAAGGCAACATTCATTTATATAGTATTTAAAAAAAATACAAGCCAAATAGAACAATTTAGATGATGTTATGAAAATAAGGTCCAAACTTGAAAGGCTGGAAGTTCCCAGAGGCATTCAAAATAAGAAGATAATTTTTATAAGCTCATCAAAGCCACTAATATAGTATAAATATTGTGAAAATTATAATCATATGCTCAAGTTCAATGAGAGCAATAGAGTAGTCACTTAACATTTATAAATTAGATGTGAACTTGTGAATTATCTCCATGCTAAGATGACACATAGAAAATTTGCCAATAAATAAAATGGCAAGAAGGCTCGTAAACAAAAAAAAAACCCTTTAAAAAAGGGGAGAGCTGAATTGCCTTATTAAGATGAAGGTTTTTAAGCTAAAAAGTCTTCAACTTTTAGCAAAAGAAAAGTTAAGTATTATTGAGGAGGGAGAAAAACAATCGTAATATTTGAACCACAAATAACATTTATAAAAGAATGTGAAGGCTGAGGCTGAGAAGGCTCAACAACGTGGTAGGAAAGATGAGGAGGATACTCAAAAGCATCAGAGGTCATAAGTGAATGAGATTGCACCTCAGAAGGGGTCAACCAATTCTCTAAGATAAGTCATTACATGAGGATTTGGGATTTGAATAGGCTCTGAAGAAAAGGTGTAGAAGATCCTTTCATTAAGAAAAACGAAAGAGATTGTGCGCGACCTCAAAAATAAGAGAAAGAATAGAATTCTATTGTCAATGAGAAAGAAGAGGACAACATGACCACGATAGCCCAAATAGCCTAAGAGATGGAGGATTGGTGGGAACTATGCCATGAGATTGTTTCGGCATATCAATGATAGCTCGCAATCTGAGAAGGAACCCTACAAAATCCCCTCATATGCACTACACAAGAAAGAATAAGTATAGGCTGAGGGGGACGCTACAAGCATCTCCTATAATGCAAGGTACAGATGTCACCCGAGATACCAAGCTATAGAGCACTAAGCTGTGAACACCGCCATTCATGCCTTAGCTGCATGAAGAACGGCAAGCAATGAACATTACTCATGAAGCCGATAGAGATAGGCGCAACCAACCAAATAAATGTGAACATGTAGGGTTAATAAAGAGATGGTTGTTAAACATATAGGATGCTAAGAAATTCAGCCGTATAAAAATGACAATAAAGCTTATGTTAAAACAATAAGCTTAATTAAATTACATTTGAAATCTAGTTTTTTATTTGGATTTGTATGAGATGTTTAATGTACAATAATTTAGCGAAAATTAATTCTAATTTCTTGTTCATAAAAATTTGATTACTCTTAATCCTTTGAAGATAAAAAACCTCATCTCTTTAAGCATTCAAATATATTTATAATTTTATATTAATTTTTTTAGTTGGTATTTTATATAAACATAATATTTATGCCTTATAGATTAATGAAATCATGCATACACAAAATTATGATGCAAAGCATAACATGATAAATGATGATTTCTTCATATAATAACATAAGTATTTAGAGCATATTTTTAAATAAAGATCTAGAGACTTTTGTAAAATGAAATTCCTATTTCCCTTAATTCTTTAGACATTAAAATATGCATTAAAAGCGTTGAAGAAAAATAAATAAATGTTATAGTACAATTCGTCTCAAAGTTTGTCATGAAATTAAATCATATTAATATGTTAGGTCCATTTCCATTGAAGATTATTCTGGTGATGGGTGCCTCTGTGTAATACATGAGAAGTCAAATTCATTGTTGAAGTTAAAGTTAATAACATAATAAGAAAATCAAATATGTCATATATGACCCTAGTCAATACTAAGATAGATATGATGAAGATAAATAATGCTCGGTGCCTTTTACAAAATATTTAACAATATGTGGTAATGTTCCTCAATAAACTATGTTAATTATTCAAAGCCAAAATGATATAAGCCAAGACAACAATTCATATCTTTAATCTAGTTATAAGCAAAGCAATAGTTAAAAACTTATTTGAATTATGAATGAGAACGAAGCCTAAATTTATGCATTATCACATTTAGGTAAGTTCAACTAAGGCTAAGCAACCAAGCCTAATAAAAAAATTGGACTTCAAAATATAAGCTACGACTTTGTTAGATACTCAAAAAGATAGAGGGTTTCTATTTTATGATTCCTCAAGCAAATCTTTTTTTAATACAAATAATGCTAAATTTATTGAGGCTATTGAATATGAGTGATAGACTCAAGAATTTTATCTTTTAAAATAAAATTACTAATTTTTCTACTACAATAGTAGTTGAACATGTACAAGTGATTATATTGCAACAATAAGCCTTTATACTACTAAGTTGGCTACATGAATCCTTTTTCTCCATTGTGTCCTATTGAGGGTCATATTTTCATTTAATTCTAATAAATTTAGATCATTTTTGATACAACATGCTCAAGTCTTTTTAGGTTTACCTTTACCTTTCTTAAAATAAATCAAATCTAAAACATCTAATCTCCTAACTGAGTCATCAAATTGTCAATGTTTAATGTGACCAAACCATCTAAAGTGATTCTCTAATCTTGTCTGCCACTGCTGAAGCTACTCCAAGACTTTCATGGATATATTCATTTCGCATTTTGTCTCTAAATGTAAAGCCATTCATTCATCTAAGCATTCTAATCTCAGCAACACTTAACTTGATTTTATGCTTCTCTTTTACATACCAAAATTTTGAGCCATAAAGCAATACAGGATTCACCACCATCTTACAAGATTTTCCTTTAAGTCTAAGAGGTACTTTTCTATCACACAATAGGCCCGATGCATTCCTCCAATTCAACCATCCAACTTAAATTCTACTAATAACATCCCCATCTATATCACAGTCACTTGGAACGATGAAATTGAGATATCTAAAACATTCACTCCATTAAATGACATGTCAAGTAATTATGCCCAACATAGTTTTAAGTTCCAAATCCAACTAATCAAAACACGTAAGTTACCACATACTCATACTGAAGAACCAACTCCTATTCAATAACCTCAATTTGAATTGTCATTCAAGAGGAGAACAATGATTTCAATCAATATATCATGTATGTTTATCTCCAAGCACATAAGTTTGATATGGAATTGGAAGATGACCCCATATTTTTTGTGGTCAAGTCAAAGAATATGTTAACTCCCAAAAATAGAAAAAAACTATGGAAGATGAGAAGAAATCAATAAAATACAATGATATTTGTGATATAGTCAAATTGCCTAAAGCAGAGGAATTGATTTATTGTTAATGGATTTTCAAGGATTTCACCCAGAAATAAAGAGTATAAGACACTTTCTCTACTATTTCATTAAAAAACTTCTTTAGAACAATTTTGGGATTTTGATACATTATAATTTAAAGCTATATTGGATGGAAATAATTATCGTTTTTCTCAATGGATACTTTAAAGAAACAATATACATAGTACAAGAAGAAAAATTTCAATCCCAAGGTTCAAAATACCTACTATGCAATTAAAAAGTTCAACTATGATTTAAAGCAAATATCTCACCAACGTATAGAGATTTTGAATAATCATTATCTCTTTTTGTTTTATGAAAATATGATTAATCAAAAAAAAATATCAATGTTGACAAGAGAAAATTTATTCCTTAGTAACATAAGTTGATGATGTTATGTTAATATTCAGTGATATGAGGCTATTGCATGAAGCTAAAAAATTTCTACCAAATAACTTTGAAAAAANTTTAAAGAAACAATATACATAGTGCAAGAAGAAAAATTTCAATCCCAAGGTTCAAAATACCTACTATGCAATTAAAAAGTTCAACTATGATTTAAAGCAAATATCTAACCAATCGTATAGAGATTTTGAATAATCATTATCTCTTTTTGTTTTATGAAAATATGATTAATCAAAAAAAATATCAATGTTGACAAGAGAAAATTTATTCCTTAGTAACATAAGTTGATGATATTATGTTAATATTCAGTGATATGAGGCTATTGCATGAAGCTAAAAAATTTCTACCAAATAACTTTGAAAAAAAAGTCATCTGAATACGTATTTTGTGTTATGTATATAAGTTTAATGAGAACACACTTGTGATATACTTGGCTTATCACAAATGACACATATTAAATATGACATAAGATATTGTGCACTAGAANAGTCATATGAATACGTATTTTGTGTTATGTATATAAGTTTAATGAGATCACACTTGTGATATACTTGGCTTATCACAAATGACACATATTAAATATGACATAAGATATTGTGCACTAGAAGATACAACTATTGCTAAAGATAATTGTTTCAGTTTGTTTAAATGTCCAAGATATGAAATTGAAAAGAAATCTATGAAAATAATCCCAAGTGCATCGAAATTANTAACTATTGCTAAAGATAACTATTTTAGTTCGTTTAAATGTCCAAGATATTATATTGAAAAGAAATCTATGAAAATAATACCAAGTGCATCGAAATTAGGGAATCTAATGTAATCTCAAGTCTATGCATGTCCAAATATTATTTACATATTGGAATGCTTGACAAATATATAACTCAAATAGATCAGTGGAAAACAATAAAATGGATTATTTGAAATCTATAAAGGATAAAAAAATTTAATCTCACATGTTGGGATCCCTTCATTTATAGACTATGGGATATTCCGGCACTGAATTTATTTGTAAACTCGATAGCAGAAGATCCCTTTCATGCTATGTTTTCATATGAACTAGAGAAGCTATCATGAAAAGGCATTAAGCAATCACTTGTAGCTTCTTCCATCATTAAAGCAAAATTTATAGCTTATTTTGAAGCATAAAATCAAAGAACTTGGCGGTAAAATGTTATCAGAAAGTTGCATAGTATCTATGATGCTGAGAGATCAATAAATATAAATTATGATAATAAAACTATTTAATTGTATCCAAAAGCATCATGAGATTTTCAAAATTGAAGCATATTAATATTAGACTTTTTGTTATTAAAGAAAGATTTTAGAGTCATTATGCCATATCAATACAAATTATATGAGCGTGTATATGCTCACTAAAAGTTTACCATCTAAAATGCTTCATCATCATGTAGCTTATATGTGTGTGGTTTATTGTAATAATATATAATATAAGTTTTTTTTTTTTATGTTCAATTATTATGAATGTATTTTCTAATTAAACTAAAATATTATTATTATTTTATTTGTCGATAACACTAGAGTAAAGCTGTTACTCCTTTATTGATTAATTGTGCCTATGCATAAAGGCTTGAAAAAGTAATGATAACTCTTTTGAGACAGGATAATACATAAATTGTTATGCCAAACATTTGCCTTTGATCTATATCGCTAAGCATAATGATATCATGATTATTGATGGGGTGTGTTACAATTTAATGAAATTGCTTTGATCATATATTGATATTAATTATAAGCCACATTGTCTATAGATG
>JXCR01040778.1:135164-155601 GCA_002079205.1 Phalaenopsis hybrid cultivar
CCCCGGCATATCCTCCAATGGCTCAAGCTCATCCTTTCTTTGAGGAATTCCTGCCACAATCAATTTTCTTTTATTTTTAGAGAAGGCAATAGGCCTGCTAACTGGCTTGCTAGACTGGGTAGCAATTCTAATGGGGCTCTTGTTTCTTCTTCCCCTCCTACCCCTCTTACTTTTTTTGTTGAATGGGGACCTTCTTCAAGCTCCCTATCTTAGAATTGTAACCCCCTCAGTTTACCAATAGTTTTTACCTTTTTGCTTTATATATATATATATAAATAGAGAGAGTGAGAGAGAGAGTGTGTGTGTCTCTTGGTCCCTAGTCTAAATAATAGTTCATTATTTTGCTCACAACCAATTCCTGAGTAAGGAAAAAGGCACTCTTTGTTGAATACTATTTTAGACATGGGAAATTAAAAACCCTAAGTTTTGTGGTTCAATAAATTCAGGAACACTCTAATCTAAATTTTCTGGATATTTTGACTTGAGATTTGGTAATCCTATGTTAATCATTAAAACTAGAAGGACGAAGTAACAGATCGTAGATAATTCAAGACCAGCTTAAAAAAATGAGTTACTAGCAGGGAGGTGGAGCTAGATACAATGGTAATCTCCCCATAATAATTGTAACTAATATNAACGAAGTAAAAGCTAGTAGATAATTCAAGACCAGGTTACAAAAATGAGTTACGAGCAGGGAGGTGGAGCTAGATACAATGGTAATCTCCCCATAATAATTGTAACTAATATCCCTTCAAAAGCAAATCCAACGCAGCTCCATTGTCTTTGAGCCAATTGTCATGGTTTATGCCGATATCATCAATAGGACACCGTATCAGTGGANCTAAGTTTTGTGTTTCAATAAATTCAGGAACACTCTAATCTAAATTTTCTGGATATTTTGACTTAAGATTTGGTAATCCTATGTTAATCATTAAAACTAGAAGAACGAAGTAAAAGATAGTAGATAATTCAAGACCAGATTACAAAAATGAGTTACTAGCAGGGAGGTGGAGCTAGATACAATGGTAATCTCCCCATAATAATTGTAACTAATATCCCTTCAAAAGCAAATCCAATGCAGCTCCATTGTCTTTGAGCCAATTGTCATGGTTTATGTCGATATCATCAATAGGACACCGTATCAGTGGAATAGTCATAAATATCTCATAATAAACCTCCTCATTTTAACCATAAAAAATTACTATAATGGAAGAGCAACTTTTATGTGAACCTAGTAGGAATTGCAACAATTAAAATGATATGAGGATCTAATAAAAGGTCCATATCTTCACCGACAAACAAGTCCATTGCTAAAATACCGCCATCAGCTAAAAACTTCAACGGTTATATAGGCTAAAAACAGTATCCCTGATAAGCGTCACAATGTATGTCTAGGGTGTCAATGAATCAACAAAAGCCCAACTTTAGCTAGCGGTTTAGGGAAAAACAATACAAAAGTTATAGAACAGTCGAGCTCTTGGCTCAATAACAAGGATGGAGCAGCTTCGAGACCAATACATGAGCATTAGTTGCTTTAGAAAAAAGGATAAGAACACAATCATAGAGAAATTGACGAGTACCTGTGCTATTTAGGAGGACTGTGTCTGTGCTCCGCATCCCGGCGGTGCAAGGGAACGATGGTGCAAGTGAGCTAGCTCAAAGAGGAACATGAAAAACACATTGAACGCATTCGGGCTGTGGTGCCCGAAGGAGGCACGGCTAGATCGAGCAGAGGCTAGTCTCATATTGCCTCGCTCTCAGGATACAATGCCCCATCGGAACACAGCTTCACTTCCGATGAGGTTTTTTTTTCTCTCTAGAATTAGTCTTCTTAAAGGTAACGNTCATAAATATCACACAATAAACCTCCTCATTTTAACCATAAAAAATTACTATAATGGAAGAGCAACTTTTATGTGAACCTAGTAGGAATTGCAGCAATTAAAATGATATGAGGATCTAACCAAAGGTCCATATCTTCACCAACAAACAAGTCCATTGCTAAAATACCGCCATCAGCTGAAAACTTCAACGGTCAAAAAGGCTAAAAACAGTAACCCTGATAAGCGTCACAATGTATGTCTAGGGTGTCAATGAATCAACAAAAGCCCAACTTTAGCTAGCGAATTAGGGAAAATCAATACAAAAGTTATAGAACAGTCGAGCTCTTGGCTCAATAACAAGGAAGGAGCAGCTTCAAGACCAATGCATGAGCATTAGTTGCTTTAGAAAAAAGGATAAGAACACAATCATAGAGAAATTAACGAGTACCTGAGCTATTTAGGAGGACGGTGTCGGCGCTCAGCATCCCGACGGTGCAAGGGAACGATGGTGCAAGTGAGCTAGCTCAAAGAGGAACATGAACAACACATTGAACGCATTCGGGCTGTGGTGCTCGAAGGAGGCGCGGCTGGATCGAGCGGAGGCTAGTCTCATCTCATTGCCTCGCTCTTAGGATACAATGCCCCATCGGAACACAGCTTCACTTCCGATGAGGTTTTTTTTCTCTCTAGAATTAGTCTTCTTAAAGGTAACGTGAGATGATTTGAAGATAAGGTTAATTAATTTTTATGAAGTCACATTGAGATGCCAAACTGAATTTATCTAGAAAGAAGAATTATTCACTCAACATTTGTTGGCCTCATATTTAAGATTTTAATGGTAAAATCAAATAAATTATTAATTGAGCTAAGATTTTTGGTGGGCAAAGAGAAGATTAAAAAAAGAGAGACTAAAATATTTAGAAAGTATACCACACAATTATAATTCCTAAGCATTTACGCATCTAACATATAAAATTTGATATTTATATTCATGACACTTATTCTCCCACCTTTATTTTATCTTAACATCATTTCTTAAGTTGAGGGCTGCCTTTCTCCAGCTGCCTCCATGGTTTCGAGTTGGAGCAATGCAAAAGGAGAAGGAAGATGGGAGTTTTGGGTCTTCGCAAGTCGCGATCCTGTTGTTGTCTCTCTGATTAGCTCTTGTCGCTATTGTATGCAGAGGGTTTCAGTCAAAAAGGCGATGGTTTCGGGCAAAACTCGACTTGTTTACACCCCTACTCTCAGCCCGAGTCCCTCACCTACTACACCCTCTCTCGCCTAGAAACCTGAGCTCGAGCTGCCATCAACTTGAGCTTGATTAATTTTATTGAGCCTAAGTCTTAAGTCTACGAGTTCGAGCCAACTCTTGAGCTGGCTTGTTTAATATAAAAGAGAGAAAATAAAATTAATTTAAAATAATTTTATAATAAGTTGACAAAAAGAATGACCAATTAGGAAATAATTAATTAAAAATCACCTAATACGCAATAACAAAATAATATTTTCTTAACATTTTTGATACTTTAAAGATAATGTTTTGAAATTTAATATATTTTGAGTATATTTAAGGTTAATATTTATATAAACGAACCAACTCACGAGCTAATGAGTCGAGTCGGGGTTGGCTTGAGCTTGGTTTGTTAGTTCATCGAGCTCGGTTCATGAGCCACTTATCAAGTCAGGCTCAAGCCAAGTCGACTTGACTCACTTGCAACCCTAACTGAGCAGGGGGAGGTGCGGAGTAACACGCCTAAAAATTACCTACTTTTTATATACATTTTATACTTATTTTTTATGATATGCGTTTTAATGAAAGGTATTTTGCATGTCTTTTATTGCAAGAACGGGTTTTGCAGAAAATGGAACAAAAATTGTGCAATTTGAAGTCAAATCAAGCATCAAATAAAATTCTAATCTTATACATTTTGTTGGAGAAAAAACATAACAAAACGCAAAAAATATATATATTTGGCGCCTAGGCGCCCGAACCGGCGTCCGGTGCCCAAATCTGGCACCAAAAACGATTTCAGATGGTTTTTTGCTCGATTTTTGAAGTTAAAAGTCACTTTTTATCACTTGGAAAGGCACCTTTTCGCTTTTCAAACTCTTGGAACTTTCAAGCACGTCCACAGGTAGTAGATAGGTGTAGGAATGTAGATTTATATCTTTTTCTGAAGAGATTGGTGAAGAATTTTGAGAGATATCTGAATGGAATTGTAGGAAATTTGTGTGTTACAACATAATGAAATCGCTTTGATCATATATTGATATTATTTATAGACCAGATTGTCTATAGATATAAGTTCATTAAGATGATGAATATTGAGATCATAAAATTATTTAATGTGTTATAATTATCAAGTGATGTATGTGGCCCAAGTGAGGAAAAAATTGGAATATGAGCCTCATATGAATATTAATCATACATTACGTGCTATTTAATTTTTAGGCCGCATAAATTTTTGAACAAATTATCGATTAATTGATATATTATTAATTTATGTGAACATATAATGTGTAGAGATTAAATATTTTATTTTATTTTTATGATCATCTGAAATAAAATAAAATATACTTCAGTATATATATGTGTGTGTGTGTGTGTGCATTTTTCTATATATATATATACACACACGGAGGGAGAGAGAGGCAGAGAGAGATTCTTGGTCCCTAGTCTCAATAATAGTTCATTATGTTGCTCACAACCAATTTCCAAGTATAAAAAACGCACTCTTTGTTGAATACTATTTTAGACATGGGAGATTGAAAACTCTAAGTTTTGTGTTTCAATAAATTCAAAAACACTCTAAATTTTCTGGATAATTTGACTTGAGATTTGGTAATGCTATGTTAATCGTAAAAACTAGAAGAACGAAGGAAAAGATAGTAGATAATTCGAGACCAAATTACAAAAATGAGTTACTAGCAGGGAGGTGGAGCTAGATACAATGGTAATCTCCCCATAATGATTGTAACTAATTTCTCTTCAAAAACAAATCCAATGCAGCTCCCTTGTCTTTGAGCCAATTGTCATGGTTTATGCCGATATCATCAATAGGACACCGTATCAGTGGAATGGGCATAAATATCTCATAACAAACCTCCTCATTTAACCATAAAAAAATTACTATAAAGGAAGAGCATCTTTTATGTGAACCTAGTAGGAATTGCAGCAATTAAAATGATATGAGGATCTAATAAAAGGTCCATATCTTCAGCAACAAACAAGCCCGTTGCTAAAATACCGCCACCAACTAAAAACTTCAATGGTCATATAGGCTGAACATAGTAACCCTAATAAGCGCCACAATGTATGTCTAGGGTGTCAATGAATCAACAAAAGCCCAACAATAGCTAGCGTTTTAGGGAAAATCAATGCAAAAGTTATAGAACAGTCGAGCTCTAAGCTCAATAANACCAATGCAGCTCCATTGTCTTTGAGCCAATTGTCATGGTTTATGCCGATATCATCAATAGGACACCGTATCAGTGGAATGGGCATAAATATCTCATAACAAACCTCCTCATTTAACCATAAAAAAATTACTATAAAGGAAGAGCAACTTTTAACCATAAAAAAATTACTATAAAGGAATTGCAGCAATTAAAATGATATGAGGATCTAATAAAAAGTCCATATCTTCACCAACAAACAAGCCCGTTGCTAAAATACCGCCACCAACTAAAAACTTCAATGGTCATATAGGCTGAACACAGTAACCCTAATAAGCGCCACAATGTATGTCTAGGGTGTCAATGAATCAACAAAATCCCAACAATAGCTAGCGTTTTAGGGAAAATCAATGCAAAAGTTATAGAACAGTCGAGCTCTAAGCTCAATAACAAGCAAGGAGCAGCTTGGAGACCAATACATGAGCATTAGTTGCTTTAAAAAAAAGTATAAGAACACAATCATAGAGAAATTGACGAGTACCTGAGCGATTTAGGAGGACGGTGCCGGCGCTCCGCATCCCGGCGGTGCAGGGGAACGATGGCGCAAGTGAGCTAGCTCAAAGAGGAATATGAACAAACAGATTGAACGCATTCGGGCTTCGGTGTTCGAATGAGGCGTAGCTGGATCGATTCTCATCTCATTACCTCTCTCGCAGGATACAGTGCCCCATCGGAACGCAGCTTCAGTTCCGATGAGGTTTTAGTCTTCTAACATGTAACGTCAGATGATCTGAAGATAAGGCTGGTGACATTTATAAAATAAAATTGAAATGCCAAACTGAATTTATCTTGAAAGAAGAAGACCTCATATTTAAGATTTTAATCGTAAAAACAAATAAATTATTATTTGAGCAAAGTTTTTTGGTGGGCAAAGAGAGGCTAAAAATTTTAGAAAGTATGCCACACAATTACAATTCTTAAGCATTTACGCATCTAACATTTGATATTCATATTCATATTCATGACACTTATTCTCCAAACTCCATTTTATCTTAACATCATTTTTGAAGTTGAAGGCTGTCTTTCTTCATCTGCCTCCATGGTTTCAAGTTGGAGCAATGCCAAAGGAGAAGGAAGATGGGAGTTTCAGTCTCTGCAAGTCATGGCCCTGNTGATGAGGTTTTAGTCTTCTAACATGTAACGTCAGATGATCTGAAGATAAGGCTGGTTACATTTATAAAATAAAATTGAAATGCCAAACTGAATTTATCTTGAAAGAAGAAGACCTCATATTTAAGATTTTAATCGTAAAAACAAATAAATTATTATTTGAGCAAAGTTTTTTGGTGGGCAAAGAGAGGCTAAAAATTTTAGAAAGTATGCCACACAATTACAATTCTTAAGCATTTAAGCATCTAACATTTGATATTCATATTCATATTCATATTCATGACACTTATTCTCCGATCTCCATTTTATCTTAACATCATTTTTGAAGTTGAAGGTTGTCTTTCTTCATCTGCCTCAATGGTTTCAAGTTGGAGCAATGCCAAAGGAGAAGGAAGATGGGAGTTTCAGTCTCTGCAAGTCATGGCCCTGTCGTTGCCTCTCTGATTAGCTCTTGTCGCTACTGTATGCAGAGGGTTGCAGTCAAGAAGGTGATGATTTCGTGTGCAACCGTTATACCAAAGGGACATAGGCGAGCATTTTGCCATAGAGGGGAACTACAAGTGTCAGGTTTCAAGGCAACAGGGTAAGCTTGAGCTTGATTAATTTGATTGAGCTCGAGCCTTAAGTCTATGAATTTGAAAAACTCTTAACTGACTTATTTAATATAAAAGGGAGAAAATGAGATTAATTTAAAATAATTTTATAAGTTGACAAAAAGAAAGAATANACTATTGTCGCTACTGTATGCAGAGGGTTGCAGTCAAGAAGATGATGGTTTCGTGTGCAACCGTTATACGAAAGGGACATAGGCGAGCATTTTGCCATAGAGGGGAACTACAAGTGTTAGGTTTCAAGGCAACAGGGTAAGCTTGAGCTTGATTAATTCTATGAATTTGAAAAATTCTTAACTGGCTTATTTAATATAAAAGGGAGAAAATGAGATTAATTTAAAATAATTTTATAAGTTGACAAAAAGCATGAATAATTAGGAAATAAATAATAAAAAATCACCTAACTTACAATAAAAAAATAATATTTTCTTAACATTTTTAATACTTTAAAGATAAAGTTTTAAAATTTAATATATTTTGAGTATATTTTAGNAGAATAATTAGGAGATAAATAATAAAAAATCGCCTAACTTACAATAAAAAAACAATATTTTCTTAACATTTTTAATACTTTAAAGATAAAGTTTTAAAATTTAATATATTTTGAGTATATTTTAGGGTAATATTTATTTAAACGAACCGGCTCACAAGCTAATGAGTCGAGTCGGGATTAACTTGAGCTTGGTTTGTTAGCTCATCGAGCTCAGTTCACGAGCCACTTATCAAGTCGGACTCGAGCTAGCTCACAAGTCGGCTGGACTCACTTGCAACCCTGACTGAGTGGGGGAGATGCGAAGCAGTTGAGGGTTGTCATTCAATTTTGCGAATGAGAGATTTGAATGTTGTGGATTAAAAATATAGGAGAGAGTGTGTGTGGTTTGAGTCAGAGTTTTGTGTATTTTAATTTAGATTAGATANGCTCGAGCTAGCTCACAAGTCGGCTGGACTCACTTGCAACCCTGACTAAGCGGGGGAGATGCGAAGCAGTTGAGGGTTGTCATTCAATTTTGCGAATGAAAGATTTTAATGCTATGGATTAAAAATATAGGAGAGAGTGTGTGTGGTTTGAGTCAGAGTTTTGTGTATTTTAATTTAGATTAGATAATTTTGATGTGTTATTCATGTTATTTTTAAAATTGATGTTTAATCAATTTTTCTCATGTTAATTGATTTAATTGGTAATTTTAATTTTTATTGTGATGTTACTTGTTTTTGAATTGAAGGAGGATTGACCAAGTATTTTCCCATTTTAGTTGGATTACATCAGGGATTAGCTTTAAGCTCTTATCTTTTTTGCATCAATTATTGATGCTCTTACTAGACATTTACTGAAGGATGAATCTTGGTGTATGCTTTTTGCTGATGATATCCTTCTTGTGGATGAGATTAAATGAGATCAGGAAAAATTTGATTTATGAATATACTTTGGAGTCTAAAGGTCTTCGATTGAGTAAACTAAAACTGGATGCATAGAAGGTAATTTCAGCAGTAGTAGCTCTAGTGACAGAGTTGTAACCGTTGGCAATAAAATCATTAAAAGGTTTAAACTCTTTAGATATATTGGGTCTATTGTTCAAAGTGATGATGATATATTTAAGGATGTTATTAGTAGAATTCAAGTTGGTTGGTTGAAGTGGAGGAATGCATGGGGCTACTGTGAGATATAAAAGTACCGCTTAAATTGAAAGAAAAATTTTATTAGATGGTGGTGAGACCTGCAATGCTTTATGGTACAGAATGTTGGCCTTTAAAAGTGAAGCATAAAACAAAGTTAAGCGTTGCTGAGATGAGAATGCTCATGTGGATGAGTTGTTTGACACTTAGATACAACATGTGAGATGAATATATATGTGATAGGGTTGGTTTAGTACCAGTGGCAGGTGAGGTTAGAGAGAGTCGTCTTAGATAGTTTGATCACATTAACGTCGACCATCTGTTGATCCAGTTATGAGAGTAGATATTTTAGATTCGACTAATGTTAAGAAAAATAGAGGTATATCAAAAAAGACTTGGATATCTTCCATAGAAAGTTATCTTAATCCATTATAATTAAATAAAAATATGACACTCAATATGATGCAATGGAGAAAAATGATTCATGTAACTGCCTCACTTAGTGGGATAGGGGCTTGTTGTTGTTGTTATATTGTGAGGTGGTTAATTTTAGGTCTGAATTTTTTTTGTGAATCTTAATGATGGTTGATATTCACTCTTGATGTTTACTTGATAATTACTGGTGAATTTAATTTTTTTTAATTTTGATTGATTTAATCTTATTGTATTGGCTTAATTTAGGTTTATAGTTTGGTGAATTTTAAGACTAGTTAGATTAGGTTTCATTGATTTCAGTTTTAGCTGATGATTTTATTTTATTTTATTTGGGAATTTCAGTAAATGTTGTTTTCAAATTTCCTTTGGTTTAGTTACTTTGGGGGTTCAATTTATGGCTTTTATCAAGTGATAGGTTTTGGCTCAAAAGCTAGTCTCATGCCCAATGGGTTTCTTTTATATAAAATAAGGATCACCAAACTTTAGGGGTGAAAAGTGGGCTACTAAAAGAGAACCTAGGCCTTTTGGGTCAAAGATTTTCTCGAGGTCATTTTCACCCTATAAAAACTCAACTCATGCTTTAATGACTAAACCTTAATCATCTCAACAAAAAATTGAGGATTTGGGGTCTAGCCTTTGGAACCCTAAGGAGTGAAGATTTATTTCAAGTTCTATTTTGGTGTTGGTTCCTTCACTAGTCTTTCAGGNCTAATCATCTCAACAAAAAATTGAGGATTTGGGGTCTAGCATTTGGAACCCTAAGGAGTGAAGATTTATTTCAAGTTCTATTTTGGTGTTGGTTCCTTCACTAGTCTTTCAGGAGAGCCTCTAGGAAAACCCTAGGGCTAAATCTTGGGCATCTAGAGAGAGAGGATAGGTCTCAATTAAAAAAAATGAGGTCAACAATATTATGGAACCTCTTAAATAGATTGAAGTCAAACTCTTAAACATTGAGTGGTCGTATGGTGTAATGGTGAAATTTTGATAAGAACTTCAAAGTTAAGNAAGGATAGGCCTCAATTAAAAAAAAATGAGGTCAACAATACTATGGAACCTCTTAAATAGATTAAAGTCAAACTCTTAAACATTGAGTGGTCGTATGGTGTAATGGTGAAATTTTGATAAGAACTTCAAAGTTAAGTGTGCTCACAAATGAGCACTCTTAGGATGGGTGATCTCTTAGGATGTTACAACAATATGACAAAGTTGTGAGGCCATTAAGCCAGTGGACAATAACTCAACGAGTGAGAGTTTGAGCTGTCGCAAATAAAATCATAGCATCACACTAGTTAGAAGATAAGAACTAAGTGTCATACAGACCACAGTGTTGCGCCATGGGAGCCACCTCTTGAACGCTCGATGAAATAAAGTGCCAGATGGTGGGAGTCACCTCTTGAATCTGTAGTGGCCACTTATAGTCTTACCTATGTGGTGGATGATTCTAGGATACAAATACTGATTGGAATGTCAGGTACTTAAGTGGTAGGATTTGTGAACCATCTTAAGTAGATTGAAGCTGAACTCCTAAACATCAAGGATATTTTGGTGTAACAATAGAATTTTGATAGAAACTCTTAAGTCTGCTCAGAAGGGAGCACTCCTCAGATGGGCGACCCTTAGGAAGCTACACTAACGAGACAAAACCGTGAGACAACTAAGCCAAAGCGGATAACACCTTGATGGATGAGAGTTTGAGATTTCACATGTATTGATTTCCGAACCCGGATATATTCTCCTTATTTTTTCAAGGGATAATTGCATACAAATCACCCAAAACATTTATATTTGCAAATTAGCCACCAATGTGACTTTTTTGAACTACTGAACCAATGTATTTACACGTGTCACGATAAAACTATTGAGAATTTGATAAAAAATTTAAAATATAGGTTGGGGTTTTACCACGAATTTGGATATCTGAGTGTGAATTTGAAAATTGGATGAGTGAAAGAGGATTGTTGGATTGTAAATAATAAGTTTGGGGGTGGTTTGTTGTATGTAATTGCTCTTTATTTCAACTATCCGACATAAGATTGACCCTCCAACTAGATCGAGTTGTAGATGGAGGCCGGTTAGCAATTCAAAAACATGATGGAGGCAATATTTTGCTTCATAGCCCTATTATTGACTAGTCCCCAAAACGAGATAAATAAAAGAAGCACACTTTTCGAGCAAGAGTTTTTCTCCAGTATAGCCAAAGTTTCTAGAGCTCTTCGAGCTCCGTTATGATTCTAATCATGATACTTAACTATTTTTTGCTCAATTTCTCNTATTCAAAAACATGATGGAGACAATATTTTGCTTCATAGCCCTATTATTGACTAGTCCCCAAAACGAGATAAAAAAAAGAAGCACTCTTTTCGAGCAAGAGTTTTTCTCCAGTATAGTCGAAGTTTCTAGAGCTCTTCGAGCTCCGTTATGATTCTAATCATGATACTTAACTATTTT
Organism: Phalaenopsis hybrid cultivar; assembly: GCA_002079205.1. Taxonomy (NCBI): domain Eukaryota; kingdom Viridiplantae; phylum Streptophyta; class Magnoliopsida; order Asparagales; family Orchidaceae; genus Phalaenopsis; species Phalaenopsis hybrid cultivar. Next base: position 146,662 of record JXCR01040778.1, read on the forward strand.
TTGCTCAATTTCTCCCAATTTGCTTACTCCATTTTACTAGAATTTTGTGTTTTATATTACATTTAAAATCCCTAAGGGGTTGCATGACAACAAATGACATTTAAGTTAGTATGATTTAGTAAATGATGTAAATCTATATTTAGTAAATTCATAAAGGGTTCAATCCTAACAACTGCTTGACAACATACTTGATAAATCATGTTAAATACTTTGAAATAGTTTGGTAATTTATGTGAGGATTTAAAAAGCTATTATGGTCACTAGACCCTCCAACCAAAGCATAAACTATGTAAATTAGAATTCTTGAAATATTCCAAAATAATAAAATAAAAATAGTTTAGCTTCTTAAATTTAATAAATATTTTATTTCAAAGTACGATAATTAGTAATTATATATTTACAAAACTAATTGATCAGTAATACAAAATTTATTAAATTAAATATTAAATAGAAGTCTAACATTTATAAAAAAATTATTAATTAGTTATTAATTATCTTAATTATTAATTACCTATAATTATTGAATGAATAAAAATTAAATATTTATCTTTTATTGATTATTAATTAAAATAATAATATAATTTTTTTACATATAATTAATCTATTAATAATAAATAAATAATTAATTAAATGAATAAAATTAACTTAAATAAAATAAAATTAATAAAACCCTCGTCTANTTTCTTAAATTTAATAAATATTTTATTTCAAAGTATGATAATTAGTAATTATATATTTACAAAACTAATTGATCAGTAATACAAATTTTATTAAATTAAATATTAAATAGAAGTTTAACATTCATAAAAGAATAATTAATTAGTTATTAATTACCTATAATTATTGAATGAATACAAATTAAATATTTATCTTTTATTGATTATTAATTAAATTAATAATATAATTTTTTTACATATAATTAATCTATTAATAATAAATAAATAATCAATTAAATGAATAAAATTAACTTGAATAAAATAAAATTAATAAAACCCTCGTCTACATCATTCTTCTCTCACCCCCAAACCTTTGTATGTGATCAGATTTGGGCGTTTCGTTGGTAGCCCGACGAGCTTGACAAAATGTCACTTAGAATTGGTGGGTTTAGTTGTGGAAAAATAAAAATTTAGCGATCCCGGCTGGAGCCCGCTTTGACTTAGTCAAAACCCGGAGCAGCTAAACTCGATCTGCCCACATAAAGCCCTACCCAAAAAATTCAAAATGTATTTTCTTTCGTTGAATCGCTCTCTCGCGCGTGATTTATATGAACTATGTTTTATGTATGTAAATCTCTTTTCCTATTAACACTTTGCATTCCAATCATTCACATGAGCACTTTTGTCTAATTAAATTTCAACGACACAAATTGCAAAAAAGAATCGCTTTATCTTAACTGAAATATCCCCATTGAGGTCTGTTAAGTAGTTTTTAGATTTTGTAATTTTGATTGGTTGGAGGCAAGAACTACCAAGAAACCTTAAACCAATGACAAATGGGATAAGCCTAGCCATTGCATCTCTCATGTTTAATAAACAAGGTTTATAAACTTTCATTTTTAAAGAGCAAACAAACTGGAGTAGCATCTGGATAATGATTNATTTTAAAATTGATGTTTAATCAATTTTTCTCATGTTAATTGATTTAATTGGAAATTTTAATTTTTATTGTGATGTTACTTGTTTTTGAATTGAAGGAGGATTGACCAAGTATTTTCCCATTTTAGTTGGATTACATCAGGGATTAGCTTTAAGCTCTTATCTTTTTTGCATCAATTATTGATGCTCTTACTAGACATTTACTGAAGGATGAATCTTGGTGTATGCTTTTTGCTGATGATATCCTTCTTGTGGATGAGACTAGATAAGATCAGGAAAAACTTGATTTATGAATATACTTTGGAGTCTAAAGGTCTTCGATTGAGTAAACTAAAACTGGATACATAGAAGGTAATTTCAGCAGTAGTAGCTCTGGTGACAGAGTTGTAACCGTTGGCAATAAAATCATTAAAAGGTTTAAACGTTTTAGATATATTGGATCTATTGTTCAAAGTGATGATGATATATTTAAGGATGTTATTAGTAGAATTCAAGTTGGTTGGTTGAAGTGGAGGAATGCATGGGGCTATGTGATATAAAAGTACCTCTTAAATTGAAAGAAAAATTTTATTAGATGGTGGTGAGACCTGCAATGCTTTATGGTACAGAATGTTGGCCTTTAAAAGTGAAGCATAAAACAAAGTTAAGTGTTGTTGAGATGAGAATGCTCACGTGGATGAGTTGTTTGACACTTAGAGACAACATGTGAGATGAATATATCTGTGATAGGGTTGGTTTAGCACCAGTGGCAGGTGAGGTTAAAGAGAGTCGTCTTAGATAGTTTGATCACATTAAACGTCGACCATCTGTTGATCCAGTTATGAGAGTAGATATTTTAGATTCGAATAATGTTAAGAAAAATAGAGGTATATCAAAAAAGACTTGGGTATCTTCCATAGAAAGTTATCTTAATCCATTATAATTAAATAAAAATATGACACTCAATATGATGCAATGGAGAAAAATGATTCAAGTAGCTGCCTCACTTAGTGGGATAGGGGCTTGTTGCTGTTGTTATATTGTGAGGTGTTTAATTTTAGGTTTGAATATTTTTTGTAAATCTTAATGATGGTTGATATTCACTCTTGATGTTTACTTGATAATTACTGGTGAATTTAATTTTTTTTTTTAATTTTGATTGATTTAACCTTATTGTATTGGCTTAATTTAGGTTTATAGTTTGGTGAATTTTAAGACTAGTTAGATTAGGTTTCATTGATTTCAGTTTTAGCTGATGATTTTATTTTATTTTATTTGGGAATTTCAGTAAATGTTGTTTTCAAATTTCCTTTGGTTTAGTTACTTTGGGGGTTCAATTTATGGCTTTTATCAAGTGATAGGTTTTGGCTCAAAAGCTAGTCTCATGCCCAATGGGTTTCTTTTATATAAAATAAGGATCACCAAACTTTAGGGGTGAAAAGTGGGCTACTAAAAGAGAACCTAGGCCTTTTGGGTCAAAGATTTTCTCGAGGTCATTTTCACCCTATAAAAACTCAACTCATGCTTTAATGACTAAACCTTAATCATCTCAACAAAAAATTGAGGATTTGGGGTCTAGCCTTTGGAACCCTAAGGAGTGAAGATTTATTTCAAGTTCTATTTTGGTGTTGGTTCCTTCACTAGTCTTTCAGGAGAGCCTCTAGGAAAACCCTAGGGCTAAATCTTGGGCATCTAGAGAGAGAAAGGATAGGCCTCAATTAAAAAAAAATGAGGTCAACAATACTATGGAACCTCTTAAATAGATTAAAGTCAAACTCTTAAACATTGAGTGGTCGTATGGTGTAATGGTGAAATTTTGATAAGAACTTCAAAGTTAAGTGTGCTCACAAATGAGCACTCTTAGGATGAGTGATCTCTTTGGATGTTACAACAATATGACAAAGTTGTGAGGCCATTAAGCCAGTGGACAATAACTCAACGAGTGAGAGTTTGAGCTGTTGCAAATAAAATTATAGCATCACACTAGTTAGAATATAAGAACTAAGTGTCATACAGACCACAGTGTTGCGCCATGGGAGCCACCTCTTGAACGCTCGATGAAATAAAGTGCCAGATGGTGGGAGTCACCTCTTGAATCTGTAGTGGCCAATTATAGTCTTACCTATGTGGTGGATGATTCTAGGATACAAATACTGATTGGAATGTCAGGTACTTAGTGGTAGGATTTGTGAACCATCTTAAGTAGATTGAAGCTGAACTCCTAAAGATCAAGGATATTTTGGTGTAACGATAGAATTTTGATAGAAACTCTTAAGCCTGCTCAGAAGGGAGCACTCCTCAGATGGGCGACCTCTTAGGAAGTTACACTAACGAGACAAAACCGTGAGACAACTAGGCCAAAGCGGATAACACCTTGATGGATGAGAGTTTGAGATTTCACATGTATTGATTTTCGAACCCGGATAAAATCTCCTTATTTTTTCAAGGGATAATTGCATACAAATCACCCAAAACATTTATATTTGCAAATTAGCCACCAATATGACTTTTTTGAACTACTGAACCAATGTATTTACACGTGTCACGATCAAACTATTGAGAATTTGATAAAAAAATTAAAATATAGGTTGGGGTTTTACCACAAATTTGAATATCTGAGTGTGAATTTGAAAATTGGATGAGTGAAAGAGGATTGTTGGATTGTAAATAATAAGTTTGGGGGNTACTAATACTAAAAATATGTCCTAGTCTCTAGTCTAAATAGTGGTTTGTTCATTTGCTTGCATACCATCCATAAGCAAAATAACGCTCTTTCTTGAACATCATTTCAAACTTTGAAAATTGATAACCAAATTTTATGTTTCAATAAATTCAAGTAAACTTCTATCCTTGATGATTTGACATAAGATTTTGGTTTGATGAATGTTATGTTCATCATTATAGATTTCTAAGAAGTGGTATTAAAGTGATTATCATCTCAATTACAAGGAAAATTTTCTATCATACTTTTTTTCTGTTGATTATTTCAGCAAAATAGATTTTTAAAAAAGGAATTTTTTTTCTCTATGTAAAAGGTCATTCTAACATTTAAAGTGCACCTATTATTTTCTACAACTCAAATTCAATAAGATTGATTGTTGTAGAGGTTTTGCCCCTTGTTGCATTTATTTATTTCTTTTAGAGTAGAGGTGTAAACAAGCCAAGCTTGAGCAAGTCGAAGGCTTATTAGTGTTCAGCTCATTCATATTTTATGTTGTGCATGTTCGACTTGTGTTCAAAATGGCTCATGAATAGCCTATTCATATTGAGCATTATTGACATCTATGTTTCAACTTGAGAGAGAGTATAAGATTTATTAAGTTTATTGGTTTTCTATAGCCGTTATAATTTATTAATTCTCTTTATTCTGCATTATGTAGTTTCCTTTTTATCTTTATCCTATTTTTATTCTTTGATTGAGTTTTTATTTCTTTCCTTATTTGAGTCCATTGTAATTGGGTTTAAATAGCCCTCTTCGTATCAATGAGAAAGAGTTGCCTTAATTCTGATAAGAAATAGTCATTTTGTTCACCAAAGAGAATATGTTAAAGCATTTTGAAGACTTGTAGAATATTTTTAAAGATAATATTAGTAGTTGATGTACTAAACAAGACTAAGCGACAAGCAAATGCAGAAACATAAACATAAAACAATTTTCCTTACAGAGAAATTGAACCTAGTTCCAGATTTTGAGATTAGTCCATAATAGATAAAGAAAAAGCTTCCACCAAAAGATTAGGGTGATTAGTATCAAGTGGAAGGTCTTGCACCATAATTTGAGAATTTCTTAACTCGAGATGAGCCTTAAAATAATTAAAAAATTATGTGAAAAACATGGCAAAAAAAGGAATATAATAGAATATTTTCAAAATTCACCTTCTATCAATATCTAAATGACAGAGAACCCAATAGACACATTATTATGAAAGAAAGAAGTAATAGCCAATTCCACCAATACTATATCCATAGAAGGCAACATTCATTTATATAGTATTTTAAAAAAATACAAGCCAAATAGAACAATTTAGATGATGTTACGAAAATAAGGTCCAAAATGGAAAGACTGGAGGTTCCCAGAGGCATTCAAAATAAGAAGAGAATTTTTATAAGCTCATCAAAGCCACTAATATAGTATAAATATTGTGAAAATTATCATCATATGCTCAAGTTCAATGAGAACAATAGAGTAGTCACCTAACATTTATAAATTAGATGTGAACTTGTGAATTATCTCCATGCTAAGATGACACAGAAAATTTTCCAATAAATAAAATGGCAAGAAGGCTCGTAAACAAAAAAAAAACACTTTAACAAAGGGGAGAGCTGAATTGCCTTATTAAGATGAAGGTTTTTAAGCTAAAAAGTCTTCAACTTTTAGCAAAAGCAAAGTTGAGTATTATTGAGGAGGGAGAAAAACAATCGTAATATTTGAACCACAAATAACATTCATAAAAGCATGTGCAGGCTAAGGCTGAGAAGGCTCAACAACGTGGTAGGAAATATGAGGAGGATACTCAAAAGCATCAGAGGTCATAAGTGAATGAGATTGCACCTCAGAAGGGGTCAACCAATTCTCTAAGATAAGTCATTACATGAGGATTTGGGATTTGAATAGGCTCTGAAGAAAAGGTGTAGAAGATCCTTTCATTAAGAAAAACGAAAGAGATTGTGCGCGACCTCAAAAATAAGAGAAAGAATAGAATTCTATTGTCAATGAGAAAGAAGAGGACAACATGACCACGATAGCCCAAAGAGCCTAAGAGATGGAGGATTGATGGGAACTATGCCATGAGATTTTTTCGGCATATCAATGATAGCTCACAAACTGAGAAGGAACCCTACAAAATCCCCTCAAATGCACCACACAAGAAAGAATAAGTATAGGCTGAGGGGGACGCTATAAGCATCTCCTAGAATGCAAGGTACAGATGTCACCCGAGATGCCAAGCTATAGAGCACTAAGCTATGAACACCACCATTCATGCCTTAGCTCCATGAAGAACGACAAGCAATGAACGTTACTCATGAAGCCCATAGAGACAGGCGCAACCAATCAAATAAATGTGAACATGTAGGGTTAATAAAGAGATGGTTGTTAAATATATAGGATGCTAAAAAATTCAGCCGTATAAAAATGACAATAAAGCTTATGTTAAAACAACAAGCTTAATTAAATTACATTTGAAATCTAGTTTTTTATTTGGATTTGTATGAGATGTTTAATGTACAATAAATTAGTGAAAGTTAATTCTAATTTCTTGTTCATAAGAATTTGATTACTCTTAATCCTTTGAAGATGAAAAACCTAATCTCTTTAAGCATTCAAATAAATTTATAATTTTATATTAATTTTTTTAGTTGGTATTTTATATAAACATAATATTTATGCCTTATAGATTAATGAAATCATGCATACAAAAAATTATGATGCAAAGCACAACATGATAAATGATGATTCCTTCATATAATAACATAAGTATTTAGAGCATATTTTTAAATAAAGATCTAGAGACTTTTGTTAAATGAAATTCGTATTTCCCTTAATTCTTTAGACATGAAAATATGCATTAAAAGCGTTGAAGAAAAATAAATAAATGTTATAGTACAATTCGTCTCAAAGTTTGTCATGAAATTAAATCATATTAATATGTTAGGTCCATTTCCATTGAAGATTATTCTGGTGATGGGTGCCTCTTGTGTAATACATGAGAAGTCAAAATCATTGTTGAAGTTAAAGTTAATAACATAATAAGAAAATCAAATATGTCATACATGACCCTAGTGAATAATAAGATAGATATGATGAAGATAAATAATGCTCAGTGCCTTTTACAAAATATTTAACAATATGTGGTAATGTTCCTCAATAAACTATGTTAATTATTCAAAGCCAAAATGATATAGCCAAGACAACACTTCATATCTTTAATCGAGTTATAAGAAAAGCAATAGTTAAAAACTTATTTGAATTATGAATGAGAACGAAGCCTAGAATTATGCATTATCACATTTAGGTAAGTTCAACTAAGGCTAAGCAAGCAAGCCTAATAAAAAAATTGGACTTCAAAATATAAGCTACGACTTTGTTAGATACTCAAAAAGATAGAGGGTTTCTATTTTATGATTCCTCAAGCAAATCTTTTTTTAATACAAATAATGCTAAATTTATTGAGGCTATTGAATATGAGTGATAGACTCAAGAATGTTATCTTTTAAAAGAAAATTACTAATTTTTCTACTACAATAGTAGTTTAACATGTACAAGTGATTATATTGCAACAATAAGCCTTTATACTACTAAGTTGGCTACATGAATCCTTTTTCTCCATTGTGTCATATTGAGGGTAATATTTTCATTTAATTCTAATAAATTTAGATCATTTTTTATACAACATGCGCAAGTCTTTTTAGGTTTACCTTTACCTCTCTTAAAATAAATTAAATCTAAAACATCTAATCTCCTAACTGAGTCATCAGATTGTCAATGTTTAATGTGACCAAACCATCTAAAGTGATTCTCTAATCTTGTCTGCCACTGCTGGAGCTACTCCAAGACTTTCATGGATATATTCATTTCACATTTTGTCTCTAAATGTAAAGTCATTCATTCATCTAAGCATTCTAATCTCAGCAACACTTAACTTGATTTTATGCTTCTCTTTTACATACCAAAATTTTGAGCCATAAAGCAATACAGGATTCACCACCATCTTACAAGATTTTCCTTTAAGTCTAAGAGGTACTTTTCTATCACACAATAGGCCCGATGCATTCCTCCAATTCAACCATCCAACTTAAATTCTACTAATAACATCCCCATCTATATCAGAGTCACTTGGAACGATGAAATTGAGATATCTAAAACATTCACTCCGTTGTTTAATGACATGTCAAGTAATTATGCCCAACATAGTTTAAGTTCCAAATCCAACTAATCAAAACACGTAAGTTACCACATACTCATACTGAAGAACCAACTCCTATTCAATAACCTCAATTTGAATTGGCATTCAAGAGGAGAACAGTGATTTCAATCAATATATCATGTATGTTTATCTCCAAGCACATAAGTTTGATATGGAATTGGAAGATGACCCCATATTTTTTGGTCAAGTCAAAGAATATGTTAACTCCCAAAAATAGAAAAAAACTATGGAAGATAAGAAGAAATCAATAAAATACAATGATATTTGTGATATAGTCAAATTGCCTAAAGCAGAGGAATTGATTTATTGTTAATGGCTTTTCAAGGATTTCACCCAGAAATAAAGAGTATAAGACATTTTCTCTACTATTTCATTAAAAAACTTCTTTAGAACATTTTTGGGATTTTGATACATTATAATTTAAAGCTATATTGGATGGA
>JXCR01040778.1:157543-215038 GCA_002079205.1 Phalaenopsis hybrid cultivar
AAAATTATGATGCAAAGCACAACATGATAAATGATGATTCCTTCATATAATAACATAAGTATTTAGAGCATATTTTTAAATAAAGATCTAGAGACTTTTGTTAAATGAAATTCCTATTTCCCTTAATTCTTTAGACATGAAAATATGCATTAAAAGCGTTGAAGAAAAATAAATAAATGTTATAGTACAATTCGTCTCAAAGTTTGTCATGAAATTAAATCATATTAATATGTTAGGTCCATTTCCATTGAAGATTATTCTGGTGATGGGTGCCTCTTGTGTAATACATGAGAAGTCAAAATCATTGTTGAAGTTAAAGTTAATAACATAATAAGAAAATCAAATATGTCATACATGACCCTAGTGAATAATAAGATAGATATGATGAAGATAAATAATGCTCAGTGCCTTTTACAAAATATTTAACAATATGTGGTAATGTTCCTCAATAAACTATGTTAATTATTCAAAGCCAAAATGATATAGCCAAGACAACACTTCATATCTTTAATCGAGTTATAAGAAAAGCAATAGTTAAAAACTTATTTGAATTATGAATGAGAACGAAGCCTAGAATTATGCATTATCACATTTAGGTAAGTTCAACTAAGGCTAAGCAAGCAAGCCTAATAAAAAAATTGGACTTCAAAATATAAGCTACGACTTTGTTAGATACTCAAAAAGATAGAGGGTTTCTATTTTATGATTCCTCAAGCAAATCTTTTTTTAATACAAATAATGCTAAATTTATTGAGGCTATTGAATATTAGTGATAGACTCAAGAATTTTATCTTTTAAAAGAAAATTACTAATTTTTCTACTACAATAGTAGTTGAACATGTTCAAGTGATTATATTGCAACAATAAGCCTTTATACTACTAAGTTGGCTACATGAATCCTTTTTCTCCATTGTGTCCTATTGAGGGTCATATTTTCATTTAATTCTAATAAATTTAGATCTTTTATTATACAACATGCGCAAGTCTTCATAGGTTTACCTTTACCTTTCTTAAAATAAATCAAATCTAAAACATCTAATCTCCTAACTGAGTCATCCGATTGTCAATGTTTAATGTAACCAAACCATCTAAAGTGATTCTCTAATCTTGATGCCACTGCTGGAGCTACTCCAAGACTTTCATGGATATATTCATTTCGCATTTTGTCTCTAAATGTAAAGCCATTCATTCATCTAAGCATTCTAATCTCAGCAACACTTAACTTGATTTTATGCTTCTCTTTTACAAACCAAAATTTTGAACCATAAAGCAATACAGGATTCACCACCATCTTACAAGATTTTCCTTTATGTCTAAGAGGTACTTTTCTATCACACAATAGGCCCGATGCATTCCTCCAATTCAACCATCCAACTTAAATTCTACTAATAACATCCCCATCTATATCAAGGTCACTTGAAAAGATGAAATTGAGATATCTAAAACATTCACTCCGTTTAATGACATGTCAAGTAATTATGCCCAACATAATTTAAGTTCCAAATCCAACTAATCAAAACACGTAAGTTACCACCTACTCATACTGAAGAACCAACTCCTATTCAATAACCTCAATTTGAATTGTCATTCAAGAGGAGAACAATGATTTNTCCTTCAAAAGCAAATTCAATGCAGCTCCATTGTCTTTGAGCCAATTGTCATGGTTTATGCCAATATCATCGATAAGACACCGTATCAGTGGAATGGTCATAAATATCTCATAATAAACCTCCTCATTTTAACCATAAAAAATTACCATAATGGAAGAGCAACTTTTATGTGAAACTAGTAGGAATTGCAGCAATTAAAATGAAATGAGAATCTAATAAAAGGTTCATATCTTCACCAACAAACAAGTCCATTGCTAAAATACCGCCATCAGCTGAAAACTTCAACGGTCATATAGGCTGAAAACAGTAACCTTGATAAGCGTCACAATGTATGTCTAGGGTGTCAATGAATCAACAAAAGCCCAACTTTAGCTAGCGATTTAGGGAAAATCAATACAAAAGTTATCGAACAGTCGAGCTCTTAGCTCAATAACAAGCAAGGAGCAGCTTCGAGACCAACACATGAGCATTAGTTACTTTAGAAAAAAGGATAAGAACACAATCATAGAGAAATTGATGAGTAACTGAGCTATTTAGGAGGACGGTGTCGGCGCTCCGCATCCCGGCGGTGCAAGGGAACGATGGTGCAAGTGAGCTAGCTCAAAGAGGAATATGAACAAACACATTGAACGCATTCGGGCTGTGGTGCCCGAAGGAGGCGCGGCTGGATCGAGCGGAGGCTAGTCTCATCTCATTGCCTCGCTCTTAGGATACAATGTCCCATCGGAACACAGCTTCACTTCCGATGAGGTTTTTTTTTCTCTCTAGAATTAGTCTTCTTAAAGGTAACGTGAGAAGATCTGAAGATAAGGTTAGTTAATTTTTATGACGTCACATTGAGATGCCAAACTGAATTTATCTAGAAAGAAGAATTATTCACTCAACATTTGTTGGCCTCATATTTAAGATTTTAATGGTAAAATCAAATAAATTATTAATTGAGCTAAGATTTTTGGTGGGCAAAGAGAGGATTAAAAAAAGAGAGGCTAAAATATTTAGAAAGAATACCACACAATTACAATTCCTAGGCATTTACGCATCTAACATATAAAATTTGATATTTATATGTATGACACTTATTCTCCCACCTTTATTTTATCTTAACATCATTTCTTAAGTTGAGGGCTGCCTTTCTCCAACTNGACATTTGCTGGCCTCATATTTAAGATTTTAATGGTAAAATTAAATAAATTATAAATTGAGCTAAGATTTTTGGTGGGCAAAGAGAGGATTAAAAAAAGAGAGGCTAAAATATTTAGAAAGTATACCACACAATTACAATTCCTAGGCATTTACGCATCTAACATATAAAATTTCATATTTATATTCATGACACTTATTCCCTCACCTTTATTTTATCTTAACATCATTTCTTAAGTTGAGGGCTACCTTTCTCCAGCTGCCTCCATGGTTTCAGGTTGGAGCAATGCAAAAGGAGAAGGAAGATGGGAGTTTTGGGTCTTTGCAAGTCGTGATCCTGTTGTTGCCTCTCTGATTAGCTCTTGTCGCTATTGTATGCAGAGGTTTTCAGTCAAAAAGGCGATGGTTTCGGGCGAAACTCGACTTGTTTACACCCCTACTCTCAGCCCGAGTCCCTNACTGCCTCCATGGTTTCGGGTTGGAGCAATGCAAAAGGAGAAGGAAGATGGGAGTTTTGGGTCTTTGCAAGTCGCGATCCTGTTGTTGCCTCTCTGATTAGCTCTTGCCGCTATTGTATGCAGAGGGTTTCAGTCAAAAAGGCGATGGTTTCGGGCGAAACTCGACTTGTTTACACCCCTACTCTCAGCCTGAGTCCCTCGCCTACTACACCCTCTCTCGCCTAGAAACCTGAGCTCGAGCCGCCATCAGCTTGAGCTTGATTAATTTTATTGAGCCTAAGCCTTAAGTCTACGAGTTCGAACCAACTCGTGAGTTGGCTTGTTTAATATAAAAGAGAGAAAATGAAATTAATTAAAAATAATTTTATAATAAGTAGACAAAAAGAATGAACAATTAGGAAATAATTAATTAAAAATCACCTAATACACAATAGCAAAATAATATTTTCTTAACATTTTTGATACCTTAAAGATAATGTTTTGAAATTTAATATATTTTGAGTATAATTTAGGTTAATATTAATTTAAACGAACCAACTCACGAGCTAATGAGTCGAGTCGGGGTTGGTTTGAGCTTGGTTTGTAAGCTCATCGAGCTCAGTTCATGAGCCACTTATCAAGTCGGGCTCAAGCCGAGTCGACTTGACTCACTTGCAACCCTAACTGAGCGCGGGGAGGTGCAGAGTGACACGCCTAAAAATTGCCTACTTTTTTATATACATTTTATACTTATTTTTTATGATATTGCGCTCTAATGAAAGGTATTTTGCATGTCTTTTATTGCAGAAATAATTTTTAGAGAAAATGAAACAAAAATGGTGCAATTTGAAGTCAAATCAAGCATTGAATAAAATTCTAATCTTGTGCATTTTGTTGGAGAAAAAACATGACAAAACGCAAAAAAATATATATATTTGGCGCCTAAGCACCCGAACCGGCTTCTGGGGCCCAAATCTAGCGCCAGAAACGATTTCAGATGGTTTTTTGCTCGATTTTTTAAGTTAAAAGTCACTTTTTATCACTTGGAAAGGCACCTTTTCGCTTTTCAAACTCTTAGAACTTTCAAGCACGTCCACAGGTAGTAGATAAGTGTAGGAATGTAGATTTCTATCTTTTCTGGAGAGATTGGTGAAGGATTTTGAGAGATATCTGAATGGAATTGTAGGAAATTTGTGTGTTACAACATAATGAAATTTCTTTGATCATATATTGATATTATTTATAGACCAGATTGTCTATAGATGTAAATTCATTAAGATGATGAATATTGAGATCATAAAATCATTTAATGTGTTATAATTATCAAGTGATGTATGTGGCCCAAGTTAGGAAAAAATTGGAATATAAGCCTCATATGAATATTGATCATACATTATGTGCTATTTAATTTTTAGGCCGCATAAATTTTTGAACAAATTATCGATTAATTGATATATTATTAATTTATGTGAACATATAATGTGTAGAGATTAAATATTTTATTTTATTTTTATGATCATCTGAAATAAAATAAAATATACTTAGGTATATATATGTATAGATGGCGATATAGATGGGGATGTTAATAGTAGAATTCAAGTTAGTTGGTTGAAGTGGAGGAATGCTTCGGGCCTTTTGNGACTTTGAGCTTTCATCGCCGTCGGAAAGGGAGAATGGGGAAGGAGGAGGGAAGAGGATGTAACACCATTGAGGGCAGAAGATGGTACAGAAGCCAAGGGAGCAGTCTTTGCTATCTTCAAGGGGAAACCTGTCCCGGTGTTTTTCGAAGGTTTCCATGGCAGGAGTACGGGTGGTGGACCTCAGGGTTTCATAGACAAGGCCACCATGCGAATCTATATGGTAGAGTGATCCGTGGAGTGCTTCTCAAGAGAGAAGAGGGATGTGGAAAGAGATATAGGGTGAAAAGGGAAGAGCTTTTTAAGATTGAGGAGATTTGGCTGTGGCTAGGAGTAAATATTTGAGAGATAGAAGGNGAAGAGAGAAGAGGGATGTGGAAAGAGATATAGGGAGAAAAGGGAAGAGCTTTTTAAGATTGAGGAGATTTGGCTGTGGCTAGGAGTAAATATTTGAGAGATTGAAGGAAGAGTTTTCAAAGATATATATGAGATTGCGTTAGTGGCGAGGAGTGATTTTTGAGAGAAAGAGAAGCCAAGATGAGTGAAAAATTATTCACTGTGAACTTGCATGATCCTACCGAAGTTGTGATGGACAGTGGAGATCGATCCGCACCGAATAATTTATCAAGATGAAGAGGGGCTGAGCCGCATAAATCGAAAAAAATTTACACAGTGATATGTATATCAAAGAGGCTATTCAGAAGGTATTGGGGGGTTATATTCGAGTTATACCCTCTATAATCTCCCTGTAACATATATGTAACCTACAAATATATGAAAACAGAAGCGCATAACTTACTAGAAGGTATATGTAGGTTACAGGTAGGTTGCAGGGAAGTTACATGTATAACGTGGATATAACCCTCCAATACCCTCTAAATAATCTCCCTGTCATACGCAGCGCTGCGTACGTCTTACGTAAGCAAATTTTTCTCCTATCGATGCCTGTCTGGAATTATATATTCTTGATTGTTCATTTAAATTAATTAAAAAAATATGTATACAATGTTGAATTCAAATTTAAATGATTTCTAAATAATATAAAAAAAACCTTAAACTATAAATTCAAATAAATTGTCATGATTTAAATTCAAATATTAATATATAAAATATATTTTAGGGCAATTACACAGGGTTCAAAAAATTGGTTCCGACATTGAACCCCTAAAAAGAAGAGTTCAATGTAATTTAAAAAAATGATTGTGAAATATAAAATAAATATCTTAATATTTAGAGAACCAAAATCAAAATGATTTTAGCGTGTTGTTTTAAAAGTTAATAATAACTAATTTAAAAAAAATTAATATGAAATATAAAATTATACTGTAATAATTTTTAATAAAATTTAGGGGCATTTACCTACATACCACCATGTTTTATATATTTACATATAGAACACCTGCTCTTTATTCTTTACATTTATACCACGTAAATCTTTAATATCACATCAAATATACCACTTTTTTTAATTTTTAAAATCCAAAATTAATCCTTTCATTCATAGTTAATGTCGTAATTGAAGTTAACGTGTTAGAAATGTAAATAAATAACAATCGAGTGGTATGAATACATATATTATAATCTTTTGTCTTAATGAATTTTCTTCAACCATTTGGGGTGTTGGAGAAAAATTCATTCTAATTTGGTCTATCTTCTTATATAATGCAGCAACTTGACATGCAATCATTGAAACAACATTGTTATCATGAATACTAGCTACTTTCTTAGGATTTATCCTATCAGAAGACCATTGAAAATTATTTGTAGTCATTTATTCAATTAATGAATAAGCTTCCTCAAAGGATTTAGACATTAATGAACCTCCAACAATAGCTCAATTATAGATCTAAGAGATCCTACTAACCCATTATAAAAAGTTTGAATGATTAACCAGTTTGGCGTAGCTTGATGTGGACACTTTCTAAGGAGTTCCTTAAATCTTTCTCAAGCTTTATATATAGACTCTCCTTCATACTGAGTAAAAGAAGTAATATCATTCCTTCAATTTTGGCATCTCAAGTTGGTGCAACATCAAGGAAGTTAGACGAAATCAGAATGAAATTATCTCAAACACCTCATGTGATTGAGGAAAATTCATTGAAACAATTGATTGATTTCTAACCTTCATTTGAGACATTAAATTCAATTAATAATAGACAAAACAACTCATATTCTAATTATTATAACTCAGGTTGGAAAAACCATCGTAATTTTAACTGGAATAACAATTATAATGGTGGAAATCAACAATTGGGGAACAATCAAGCGAATCCATTGGGAAGCAGGAACAACCAGGTTAATATTAACTATAAACCTTCTTATCCTCTTGGCTTTACCAATAACCAACAAATTAGGGAGAAGATGTTGTCTATAGAAGAAATAGTGTTACAAATAGGGAATCAATTATAAAGTCAAAGTGCTGCAATTAGAAATATTGAGAATCAACTGAGACAAATTGCTAACTCACTTAGCAATAGGCCTCAGAGAAAAACTTTCTAGTAACATTGAAATTAATCCTAAAGATAAAAACAAAGAGGAAATTAAAACAATCAAGTTAAGAAGTGGTCTATAATTGGATACTGGAGTGCAAAAAGAGATTGAAGTTGAGATGTAACCTGAGAAAATTGAAAAACATGAAGAAAATGTTCCTGAAAATATTTAAAAAAAATATTTCCTCCAACTAAGATCAATTTAGAAAGACCACCACTCTCATTTCCTTAGAGATTTAGACATCAGAGCCGAATCAACAATTTTCTAAATTTTCTGGAAATATTTAAGAAGTTAACGATCATCATTCCTTTTGCTGAAGCACTGGAGGAAACGCAAAGCTATCTTAAGTTTATGAAAGATATATTAAATAAGAAATGGAAGTTTGAGGATTTTGAGACGGTCACACTTAGTGAATAATGCAGTTCAATAATTCAAAAAAACTTCCTCAAAAACATAAAATCCTTGTAGCTTTACCATTCCATGTGCGATAAAAGAAATATTCTGTGAAAAAGCCTTGTGATTTGGGTGCTTGCATTAACCTCATTCTCTTATCAATATTCAGAAGATTATGTTTATGAGAGATTTCACCAACTACTGTAATCCTTCAGTTAGCTGATCGATCAATCATTTATCCTAAGGGGGTTATATGTTGAGAAAGGAATCTGTTATGGACCATGATCTTACGCAGACTTATTAACTGAAAGAATCTGGATATCAGCATTTCACTGAATATAGGTCAGTCGACCTGACAACATCGTGATGGTGCCCAATAGGATTCCTCTAACACCAACGAGTCAAAAAAAAAAGTATGATATTCAATAAAAAAATTTTATTGCCGTTGTCATTTGTTCATATTTTGATGCATTGTGAGTTACATTAACCATAAAAAGTTATTCTTTTACAAATTTTTAAATCTTGTTCGACAAATTTGATAATATTTTTCTCTAATATTGGAGACATAAAATATTTTCAGGAAGCATCTGGTAACACAATTAAATTTAATTAAGTAAATATAATCTTTGTGATAAATTATTTAAAATAATTATATGTATTTATCAAAATACAATCATACTGATTATTAAATTATTGTTAAATATTTAAATTTAGGAGAAATAAAATTTTAACGTATTATATAATAAAAAAGAGCTTCATTACTTTTAATATTTGATTATTCTATCAATTTTTTTCTTGTTGCGGCATTTAGGGATGGAAAGTGTTGATTGGCAGGGCATTAAAAGCAACCATTCCTCCTCCAATGAATACTATTCATAGATCCCGACGGCAAGCAATTAATCATACTCTTCTTTTGTCAACTGTTCTGACCGCTACATCGCAACGCCTTCTCATAATTGAAGCAAACTTTTGAATTAATGCATGTAAGAATGGTACCACCAATTGTCTTTCTATATTTAGTAAAGTATATTAATAATGTTTAAATATTTATATAGCACCATTTTATTCCCAAAACTTGTAAAAATATTAAAATAGTTTTCATTTTTTTTTTAAATTAGAGTTGAAATAATTCTTTAACACAATTAGATTAATATTTTAAAATTGTTGGGAATTATTTTGACATTTTTATAAACTCTGAGAGGAAAATAATCCTCTATAAATAGTTGAGGACTATTTTGGCAGTGTAAATTTTCTTCATTTTTCTCTCTTATTATTATTGTTATTATTATGAAAAAAAAATGATATTTTCTCTTAAGGAGGCCTTCAGCGGAATTTTGAATGAGTTTGTTTTTAACAAGAAAAATACACATTCACCGAATACAATTACATATTTGATGAGAATTTTTTTGGACCTTAATAGGGATAAAAATGCATTCACTACATAAAAATTATAAATGAAAAGCTTAGAATTCTATTATGGAATTTCCATTAAGTTTTATGTATTTAGTTGGAACACCAACTCGCTAATTTTTTATTTTTTGTTTTATGACTTAAATATAAACTTTAGAGTGACGAAACTAACGAAATAATTGATATTGAACATTTTATTACGTGATTTGTATGGAAGAATCATGCCATCACGCATTTTAAATCAAGTTAAGAGATGTGAACACGTGACAAGAAAGAGGGGCTTACAGATAAAGGTTATGCAGATGTGGTCAACGGGAAAAATTCGATTTAAGGGATCATAATCAATGTTGGAACAAGATAAGGACGTTGTAAAGGTTCATCAGATCGACCACCTCTAAATTTTGTCCAACCGATGCAATAGGCCAAACGAAAGAAGAAGCCCTATGTCAGACGAAGGAAGAAGATTGTACGAAGATTAAGGCCGAATAAAACGATTTCAGTCAAGAATCACCCAAGCGGTCCTCACTTCACTCGGCCCCCCTAATGTTGAACAAAGGGATTCAATATGAATGATCGAAAGTTTCATTGGCCATTCAATTTATTATGTTGTCAAGATTGTAAGCTTTAATNGGCTCAAAGAGGAATATGAACAAACAAATTGAACGCATTCGGGCTTTGGTGTTCGAATGAGGCGTAGCTGGATCGATTCTCACCTCATTGCCACTCTCGCAGGATACAGTGCCCCATCGGAACGCAGCCTCAGTTCCGATGAGGTTTTTTTTCTCTCTAGAATTAGTCTAACGTCAGATGATCTAAAGATAAGGCTGGTTACATTTATAAAATCAGATTGAAATGCCAAACTGAATTTATCTTGAAATAAGCAGGCCTCATATTTAAGATTTTAATCGTAAAATTAAATAAATTATTATTTGAGCAAAGTTTTTTGGTGGGCAAAGAGAGGCTAAAAATTTTAGAAAGTATGCCACACAATTACAATTCTTAGGCATTTACGCATCTAACATTTGATATTCATATTCATATTCATGACACTTATTCTTCCATGTATATTTTATCTTAACATCATTTTGAAATTGAAGGTTGTCTTTCTTCATCTGTCTCTATGGTTTCAGGTTGGAGCAATGCCAAAGGAGAAGGAAGATGGGAGTTTCAGTCTCTGCAAGTAATGGCCTTGTCGTTGCCTCTCTGATTAGCTCTTGTCGCTACTTTATGCAGAGGGTTGCAGTCAAGAAGGTGATGGTTTCATGTGCAACCGTTAGACAAAAGAGACATAGGCGAGCATTTCGCCATAGAGGGGAACTACAGGTGTCAAGTTTCAGGGTAACAGGGTAAGCTTGAGCTTGATTAATTTTATTGAGCTCAAGTCTTAAGTATATGAATTTGAATAAACTCGTGACTGGCTTATTTAATATAAAAGGGAGAAAATGAGATTAATTTAAAATAATTTTATAAGTTGACAAAAAGAATGAATAATTAGGAGATAGATGATAAAAAATCACCTAACTTACAATAAAAAAAAATATTTTCTTAACATTTTTAATACTTTAAAGATAAGGTTTTGAAATTTAATATATTTTGAGTTTATTTTAGGGTAATATTTATTTAAATGAACCTGCTCACGAGCTAATGAGTCGAGTCGGGATTGACTTGAGCCCGGTTTGTTAGCTCATCGAGCTCAGTTTACGAGCCACTTATCAAGTCAAGCTCGAGTTGGCTCACAAGTTGGTTGGACTCACTTGCAACCCTGATTGAGCGAGGGAGATGTGGAGCAGTTGAGGGTTGTCATTCAATTTTGCGAATGAGAGATTTGAATGTTTTGGATTAAAAATATAGGAGAGAGTGTGTGTGGTTTGAGTCAGGGTTTTGTGTATTTTAATTTAGATTAGATAATTTTGATGTCTTATTCATGTTAATTTTAAAATTGATGT
Organism: Phalaenopsis hybrid cultivar; assembly: GCA_002079205.1. Classification (NCBI taxonomy): domain Eukaryota; kingdom Viridiplantae; phylum Streptophyta; class Magnoliopsida; order Asparagales; family Orchidaceae; genus Phalaenopsis; species Phalaenopsis hybrid cultivar. Next base: position 168,607 of record JXCR01040778.1, read on the forward strand.
TTAATCCATTTTTCTCATGTTAATTGATTTAATTGGTAATTTTAATTTTCTTATGTCAATTTAGCTCATTTTAATTGATTTGACTGTTTATAATTTTATTTTATCAAAATTATTTTTAAATAAGTTTTTTTTTTCGAGGATGGCGGTTTGAATTTTGTGATGTGTGGACTTTTAGTTTGAAATTGAAGTTAAGGTTTAATTTTTAATTTTTATTGTGATGTTACTTGTTTGTGAAAAGGAGGATTGACAAAGTATTTTCCCATTTTAGTTGGATTACATTAGGGATTGGCTTTAAGATTTTATCTTTTTTGCATCAATTATCGATGCTCTTACTAGACATTTACTGAAGGACGAATCTTGGCGTATGCTTTTCACTAATAATATCCTTCTTGTGGATGAGACTAAATGAGATCAAGAAAAACTTGATTTATGAATATATACTTTGGAGTCTAAAGGTCTTCGATTGAATAAACTAAAACTAGATACATAGAAGGTAATTTCTGCAGTAGTAGCTCTAGTGACAGAGTTGTAACCGTTGGCAATAAAATCATTAAAAGGTTTAAACGCTTTAGATATATTGGGTCTATCGTTCAAAGTGATGATGATATATTTAAGAATGTTATTAGTAGAATTCAAGTTGGTTGGTTGAAGTGGAGGAATGCATGGGGCTACTGTGTGATATAAAAGTATCTCTTAAATTGAAAGAAAAATGTTATTAGATGGTGATGAAACCTGCAATGCTTTATGGTACGGAATGTTGGCCTTTAAAAGTGAAGCATAAAACAAAGTTAAGTGTTGCTGAGATGAGAATGCTCAACTGGATGAGTGGGTTGACACTTAGAGACAACATGTGAGATGAATATATCTATGATAGGGTTGGTTTAGCACCAGTGGCAGGTGAGGTTAGAGAGAGTCATCTTAGATAGTTTGATCACATTAAACGTGGACCATCTGTTGATCCAGTTATGAGAGTAGATATTTTAGATTCGACTAAGGTTAAGAAAAATAGAGGTATATCAAAAAAGACTTGGGTATCTTCTATAGAAAGTTATCTTAATCCATTATAATTAAATAAAAATATGACACTCAATATGATGCAATGGAGAAAAATGATTCGTGCAACTGACTTCACTTAGTGGGATAGGGGCTTATTGTTGTTGTTATATTGTGAGGTGTTTAATTTTAGGTTTGATTATTTTTTTTGAATCTTAATGATGGTTGATATTCACTTTTGATGTTTACTTGATAATTATTGGTGAATTTAATTTTTTAAATTTTGATTGATTTAACCTTTTTGTATTGGTTTAATTTTAGTTTATAGTTTGGTGAATTTTAAGACTAGTTAGATTAGGTTTCATTGATTCAGTTTTATCTGATGCTTTTATTTTATTTTATTTTGGAATTTCAGTAAATACTGGTTTCAATTTTCCTTTGGTTTAGTTACTTTGGGGGTTCAATTTATAACTTTTATCAAGTGATAGGTTTTTGGCTCAAAAGCTACTCTCATGCCCAATGGGTTCCTTTTATATAAAATAAGGATCACCAAACTTTAGGGGTGAAAATTGGGCTACCAAAAGAGAATTGGGTTAAAGAGTTTCCCGAGGTCTTTTTCACCCTATAAAAACTCAACTCAGGCTTTAATGACTAAACCCTAATCATCTCAACAAAAAATTAAGGATTTGGGGTCTAGCATTTGGAACCCTAAGGAGTGAAGATTTATTTCAATTTCTATTTTGGCGTTGGTTCCTTCACTAGTCTTTCAAAAGAGCCTCTAGGAAAACCCTCGGGCTAAATCCTGGGCATCTAGAGAGAGAGAGGATAGGCCTCAATTAAAAAAAAAATGAGGTCAACAATACCATGGAACCTCTTAGATAGATTGAAGTCAAACTCTTAAACATTGAGTGGGCGTATGGTGTAATGGTGAAATTTTGATAAGAACTTCAAAGTTAAGTGTGCTCACAAATGAGCACTCTAAGGATGAGCGATCTCTTAGGATGTTACAACAATATGACAAAGTCATGAGGCCATTAAGCCAGTGGACAATAACTCAATGGGTGAGAGTTTGAGCTGCCGCAAATGGAATCATACCATCACACTAGTTAGAAGATAAGAACTAAGTGTCATACAGACCATGAGAGCCACCTCTTGAACGCTCAATGAAATATAGTGCCAGATGGTGGGAGTCACCTCTTGAATCTGTAGTGGCCACTTATAGTCTTACCTATGTGGTGGATGATTCTAGGATACAAATATTGATGGGAATGCAAGTACTTAATTGGTAGGATTTGTGAACCATCTTAAGTAAATTGAAGCTGAACTCCTAAACATCGAGGATATTTTGGTGTAACGATAGAATTTTGATAGAAACTCTTAAGCTTGCTCAGAAGGGAGCACTCCTCGGATGGGCGATCTGTTGGGAAGTTACACTAACGAGACAAAACCGTGAGACAACTATGCCAAAGCGGATAACACCTTGATGGATGAGAGTTTGAAATTTCACATGTATTGTTTTTCGAACCTGGATATAATCTCCTTATTTTTTCAAGGGATAATTGCATACAAATCACCCCAAAACATTTATATTTATAAATTAGCCACCAATGTGACTTTTTTGAACCACTGAACCAATGTATTTACACGTGTCACGATCAAACTATTGAGAATTTGATAAAAAAATAAAATATAGGTTGGGGTTTTACCATGAATTTGGATATTTGAGTGTGAATTTGAAAATTGGATGGGTGAAAGAGGATTGTTGGATTGTAAATAACAAGTTTGGGGTGGTTAGTTGTATGTAATTGCTCTTTATTTAAACTACCCGACATAAGATTGACCTCCAACTAGATCGAGTTGTAGATGGAGGCCGGTTAGCTATTCAAGAACATGATGGAGGCAATATTTTGCTTCATAGCCCTATTATTGACTAATCCCCAAAACGAGATAAATAAAAAAAGCACTCTTTTCGAGCAAGAGTTTTTCTGCAGTATAGCCGGAGTTTCTAGAGCTCTTCGAGCTCTGTTTTGATTCTAATCAAGATACTTAACTATTTTTTGCTCAATTTCTCCCAATTTGCTTACTCCATTTTACTAGAATTTTGTATTTTATATTACATTTAAAATCCTTAAGGGATTGCATGACAACAAATGACATTTAAGTTAGTATGATTTAGTAAATGATGTAAATCCATATTCAGTAAATTCTGAAAGGGTTCAATCCTAACAACTGCTTAACATACTTGATAAATCATGTTAAAGCCTTTGAAACAGTTTGACAATTTATGGGAGGATTTAAAGATCTATTATGGTCACTAGACTCTCCAACCAAAGCATAAATTATGTAAATTAGAATTCTTGAAATATTCCAAAATAATAAAATAAAAATAGTTTAGGTTCTTAAATTTAATAAATATTTTATTTCAAAGTAGGATAATTAATAATTATATATTTACAAAACTAATTAATCAGTAATACAAAATTTATTAAATTAAATATTAAATAGAAGTCTAACATTTATAAAAGAATAATTAATTAGTTATTAATTATCTTAATTATTAATTACCTATAATTATTGAATGAATTCAAATTAAATATTTATCTGTTATTGATAATTAATTAAATTAATAATATAATTTTTTACATATAATTAATCTATTAATAATAAATAAATAATCAATTAAATGAATAAAACTAACTTAAATAAAATAAAAGTAATAAAACCCTCGTCTACATCATTCTTCTCTCACCCCCAGACATTCATATGTGATTCGATTTGGGAGTTCCGCTGGTAGCCCGACGAGCTCGCCGAAAGGCCACTTAGAATTGGTGGGTTTAGTTGTGGAAAAATAAAAATTTAGTGGAGCCCGCTTTGACTTAGTCAAAACCCGGAAGAGCTAAAACCCGACCTGCCCACATAAAGCCCTACCCGAAAAATTCAAATTTTATTTTTTTTTGTTGAATCGCTCTCTCCACGTGATTTATATGAACTATGTTTTATTTAAGTAAATCTCTTTTCCTATTAACACTTTGCATTCCAATCATTCACATGAGCACTTTTGTCTAATTAAATTTCAACGACACAAATTGCAAAAAGAATCGCTTTATCTTAACTGAAATATCCCCATTGAGGTCTGTTAAGTAGTTTTTAGATTTTGTAATCTTGATTGGTTAGAGGCAAGAACTACCAAGAAAACCTTAAGCAAATGACAAATGAGATAGGCATAGCCATTGCATCTCTCATGTTTAATAGACAAAGTTTATAAACTTTCATTTGGATAATGATTTTATGTAAACAAGAATAAATAAACTTGTTGGAATGCATGTGATTTTGCTGATAGAGACTATGACTGTTGTTTGGCAAATTGATCACTGTGGCTAAATCACCGGGAGTTGAGTGAGTGTTGTCTGACAAATTGATAATCTGAATCTATGCCAAATAAAACACACGAGACACAGATCACAACTTCTGCCAAATTGCAAACATCCATTTATTTTAAGGCTATGCTTAAAATCATAAAAAGGAGGAAATATAAATTCTAAGGCCCGTGGGCCGGCCCAATCTGACCTTTAAAGTCGCTGGATCAATTTCAAATAGAAACAGGCTCAGTGCGGCTGAAACCGTTTTGACTGAAACAACAGCTCGAGTGTGTCGTATGTTACTCCCTGTCTCTGTTTCGTCCCAAACCATTTCCATGGTGACCAAACCCTCGCGATACAGTAATAGGAGCTAGCAACGAGAGATCGCGGCTTACAGTGACCGGAAGCTCCCTTTTTTCTCCTCCTTCCGCTCCGCTCCTACCCGAAACGATCGAGGAAGGTAACTTCACGCGAAGCTTTCGTCCCTGATGTGCTGTATCCACCGATTCACGGGATATAGTAAACCCGGGATTTAAGGCCGAAATCCGTGAAATCCGGATTATCAAATCTGAGGCTTTATTTTGTCCAAAATATCTGTCTGGCAAGATCTAGGTTAAATCCAGCTTAAATTCTGCTCTAAATNCGTCTACATCATTCTTCTCTCACCCCCAAACTTTTGTATGTGATTAGATTTGGGCGTTTCGTTGGTAGGCCGACGAGCTTGCCAAAATGTCACTTAGAATTGGTGGGTTTAGTTGTGGAAAAATAAAAATTTAGCGATCCCGGCTGGAGCTCGCTTTGACTTAGTCAAAACCTGGAACAGCTAAACCCGACCTGCCCACATAAAGCCCTACCCGAAAAATTCAAAATGTATTTTCTTTCGTTGAATCGCTCTCTCGCACGTGATTTATATGAACTATGTTTTATGTATGTAAATCTCTTTTCCTATTAACACTTTGCATTCCAATCATTCATATGAGCACTTTTGTCTAATTAAATTTCAACGACACAAATTGCAAAAAGAATCACTTTATCTTAACTGAAATATCCCCATTGAGGTCTGTTAAGTAGTTTTTAGATTTTGTAATTTTGATTGGTTGGAGGCAAGAATTACCAAGAAACATTAAACCTTAAACCATTGCATCTCTCATATTTAATAAACAAGGTTTATAAACTTTCATTTTTAAAGAGCAAACAAACTGGAGTAGCATCTGGATAATGATTTTATGTAAACAAGAATAAATAAACTTGTAGGAATGCATGTGATTTTGCTGATGGAGACTACGACTGTTGTTTGACAAATTGATCACTATGTCTAAATCACTGGGAGTTGAGTGAGTGTTGTTTGACAAATTGATAATTTGAATCTATGCCAAATAAAACACACCAGACACAGATNGGAGACTACGACTGTTGTTTGACAAATTGATCACTGTGTCTAAATCACTCGGAGTTGAGTGAGTGTTGTTTGACAAATTGATAATTTGAATCTATGCCAAATAAAACACACCAGACACAGATCACAACTTCTGCCAAATTGCAAACATCCATTTATTTTAAGGCTATGCTTAAAATCATAAAGAAGAGGAAAAATAAATTCTAAGGCCCGTGGGCCGGCCCAACCTGACCTATAAAGTCGCTGGATCAATTTCAAATAGAAACAGGCTCAGTACGGCTGAAACCGTTTTGACTGAAACAACTGCTCTAGTGTGTCGTATGTTGCTCCTTGTCTCTGTTTCGTCCCAAACCATCTCCATCGTGACCAAACCCTCGCGATACAGTAATAGGAGCTAGCAACGAGAGATCGCGGCTTACAGTGACCGGAAGCTCNGTTTCAAATAGAAACAGGCTCAGTGCGGCTGAAACCGTTTTGACTGAAACAACAGCTCTAGTGTGTCGTATGTTACTCCGCTGTCTCTGTTTCGTCCCAAACCATCTCCATGGGGACCAAACCCTCGCGATACAGTAATAGGAGCTAGCAACGAGAGATCGCGGCTTACAGTGACCGGAAGCTCCCTTTTTTCTCCTCCTTCCGCTCCGCTCCTACCCGAAACGATCGAGGAAGGTAACTTCACGCGAAGCTTTCGTCCCTGATGTACTATATCCACCGATTCCCGGGATATAGTAAACCCGGGATTTAAGGCCGAAATCCGTTAAATCCGGATTATCAAATCCGAGGCTTTATTTTGTCCAAAATATCTGTCTGGCAAGATCTAGGTTAAATCCAGCTTAAATTCTGCTCTAAATTCGTTTGCAGCAGGCCCAAAGATTAGGGATTTTGTCCTGTCGTTCCTTCTAGCTAAGATTATAGGTTTAGGGATTCGATGGAATGTTTTGTTCGTTATATTTGGTTTGAAGTTCTGCTTCAGTAAGACTAATACCTTCAGAGGTCCGTTTGGCAGGATATGTTTTTAACATTGTCTAAATCCTACTTAAATCAGTAACGAAACTGCCCCTTTATTCTCTATTTCTGTTACTGCATGAAGTTAAGAGATCTTGAATCTCACTGGGTGCATTAATTTAGGATTAATAGATGAATATAATCAGGTTAGGCTTCATTGCCTCACAATTCCAAGTTTTTGAGTTCCAGGAAAACACATGGGATTAATTTACTCATGGATTACATTTGAACGTGGATAGAAACCTGAGTTCGTGGGTTTATAGCCCTTTCATCTTTCAAGATTGGAGTTATTATGAAATTCTCTGCGTAAGGAGTACTAAATAAGTTGCTTTGTCTTTGTTGACGACCACTAGCAGGAAAAAATAACCCTTTTTTTTAATGGATATGCTTGGAGAATACTAGCGCAGTTTAAGATTCTTGGATGATATCCAGGCATGTTAGGTTGAACTATGCTTCATGGTTATTGTTGGCAGGCAACTAACAACTCAAAGATGCCAGCATCTAGAAGGGAGAAACCTAGAAGTCGGCATCCTGGATTAACTGCACAGAAGAAACAAGAGATTAAGGAAGCCTTTGAGCTATTTGATACTGATGGTTCTGGTATGGTTGTGTTGTATGTATGAGTTAATTTATATTAAATATAATTCAATTTATAAATTTTATTCTTTTCTCATTCATACTAAACTGTCTCTGTGATATTTTTAATAGGCACTATTGATGCCAAAGAGTTGAATGTTGCCATGAGGTACTTGTTTATCTTTTTTGCATAATTTTTTCTCCTTTGTCATACTAATATTTCATTTTCAGAGCATTGGGATTTGAAATGACAGAGGAGGTAACATTTATTTTCCATCAATTNAAGGCTTCATTGCCTCACAATTCCAAGTTTTTGAGTTCCAGGAAAACACATGGGATTAATCTACTCATGGATTACATTTGAACGTGGATAGAAACCTGATTTTGTGGGTGTATAGCCCTTTTATCTTTCAAGATTGGAGTTATTATGAAATTCTCTGCGTAAGGATTACTAAATAAGTTGCTTTGTCTTTGTTGACGACCACTAGCAGGAAGAAATAACCCTTTTTTTTAATGGATATGCTTGGAGAATACTAGCACAGTTTAAGATTCTTGGAGGATATCCAGGCATGTTAGGTTGAACTATGCTTCATGGTTCTTGTTGGCAGGCANTAGACTTCATTGCCTAACAATTCCAAGTTTTTGAGTTCCAGGAAAACACATGGGATTAATTTACTCGTGGATTACATTTGAACGTGGATAGAAACCTGAGTTTGTGGGTGCATAGCCCTTTTATCTTTCAAGATTGGAGTTATTATGAAATTTTCTGCGAAAGGAGTACTAAATAAGTTGCTTTGTTTTTGTTGACGACCACTAGCAGGAAAAAATAACCCTTTTTTTTTAATGGATATGCTTGGAGAATACTAGCGCAGTTTAAGATTCTTGGAGGATATCCAGGCATGTTAGGTTGAACTATGCTTCATGGTTCTTGTTGGCAGGCAACGAACAACTCAAAGATGCCAGCATCTAGAAGGGAGAAACCTAGAAGTCGGCATCCTGGATTAACTGCACAGAAGAAACAAGAGATTAAGGAAGCCTTCGAGCTATTTGATACTGATGGTTCTGGTATGGTTGTGTTGTATATATGTGTTAATTTATATTAAATATAATTCAATTTATAAATTTTATTCTTTTCTCATTCATACTAAACTGTCTCTGTGATATTTTTAATAGGCACTATTGATGCCAAAGAGTTGAATGTTGCCATGAGGTACTTGTTTATCCTTTTTGCACAATTTTTTCTCCTTTGTGATACTAATGTTTCATTTTCAGAGCATTGGGATTTGAAATGACAGAGGAGGTAACATTTATTTTCCATCAATTTCAAATTGANCGCCATGAGGTACTTGTTTATTTTTTTTGCACAATTTTTTCTCATTTGTGATACTAATATTTCATTTTCAGAGCATTGGGATTTGAAATGACAGAGGAGGTAACATTTATTTTCCATCAATTTCAAATTGATTGTTTTATTTCCTTTTATTTCACTTAAAACTTTTGTTTGATTGTGCTCCAATTATTTTGTGTTTCATGCAAATATTTGTAGGAAATATGAATGAAATTGTATCATATTTGGGGCATACCTCGGCTTATTTATGATATGATTTATACTTTCTTATCACATGATTCGTAAGAGCATCCTACAATGCAGGACATTGTTGCATTGAGGATAAGGAAACTCACAAATGCGACTGAGTATAGATGAAAAATATCATAAGAATATTTGAATAAATTAATGAAAAAAAACTTGAAATTGCTTGTCTTGTTATGTTCTCTATTGTGTCACTTATATAGTTTTGTAACGATTAAATCTTTTGCGGCCCTAAATATTAAGTTTAGTTGAATTATGATAATTTATGTAAGGATAAAGTAATGACGCTAGCTGAATGAGTAAAAAAATCAAAATGAAACCGCCCATACTAGTTTCATTTAACATAACATGTATTATTATACTTTTTTTTTTCACGANATAAATCATTTGCGGCTCTAAATATTAAGTTTAATTGAATTATGATAATTTATGCAATGATAAAGTAATGACGCTAGCTGAATGGGTAAACAAATCAAAATGAAACCGCCCATACTAGTTTCATTTAACATAACATGTATTGTTATACTTATTTTTTTCACGAAGGAATGCAAGCTATCTTCAAAAAGTTTTCATATTTTATCCACGAAGAAAGCACAAAAAAAAAAGAAAAAAAAAAGATTAAATGAGTTGAATGTGTTTTGTTAACAAATTTAACGTCTTAATAGAATTTGATTGCTTTATTGCTTTGGATTAAAAGTTAGATTTAGGTAAATTTTAAAATATGGTTTGAGTATTTTATGTTNAAAAAATAACATAAGAATATTTGAATAAAATAATGAAAAGAAACTTGAAATTGCTTGTCTTGTTTTGTTCTCTATTGTGTCACTTATATAGTTTTGTAACGATTAAATCATTTGCGGCCCTAAATATTAAGTTTAGTTGAATTATGATAATTTATGTAATGATAAAGTAATGACGCTAGCTGAATGGGTAAACAAATCAAAATGAAACCGCCCATACTAGTTTCATTTAACATAACATGTATTGTTATACTTATTTTTTTCACGAAGGAATGCAAGCTATCTTCAAAAAGTTTTCATATTTTATCCACGAAGAAAGCACAAAAAAAAGAAAAAAAAAAGATTAAATGAGTTGAATGTTTTTTGTTAACAAATTTAACCTCTTAATAGAATTTGATTGTTTATTGCTTTGGATTAAAAGTTAGATTTAGGTAAATTTTAAAATATGGTTTGAGTGTTTTATGTTCACATATAATGAATTAGCATCGTGAACAATCTTCTGGAGGCCTTGTCCATTAGACATTATGTTNTGTTCACATATAATGAATTAGCATCGTGAACAATCTTCTGGAGGCCTTGTCTATTAGACATTATGTTGGTTTTGCTCAAGGATTCCTTTTTTGTCTTCCATATCTCTACCACTTATGACGTTATGGTTGGGAGGATGTACAACCTTAGTGATACAAAACTCAAGAGAATGCAGTCCCTGGAATTTCTACCGCAATAATGTTGGATGAGACAGGGGGCCACTATATTCCCTAATAAATTTTAACTTGAATCCAGATGTTGGTATTTATCAGCTGAAATGAGTTTAGGTGATCCCCAATCCTCANATTATGGTTGGGAGGATGTACAACCTTAGCGATACAAAACTCAAGAGAATGCAGTCCCTGGAATTTCTACCACAATAATGTTGGATGAGACAGGGGGCCACTATATGACCATGCTTGCTTTAGAATGGAAGTACTATTGTTTTCTAGCTACCAATAAATTTTAACTTGAATCCAGATGTTGGTATTTATCAGCTGAAATGAGTTTAGGTGATCCCCAATCCNGTCTTCCATATCTCTACCACTTATGACATTATGGTTGGGAGGATGTACAACCTTAGTGATACAAAACTCAAGAGAATGCAATCCCTGGAATTTCTACCGCAATAATGTTGGATGAGACAGGGGGCCACTATATGACCATGTTTTCTTTAGAATGGAAGTAGTATTGTTTTCTAGCCACCAATAAATTTTAACTTGAATCCAGATGTTGGTATTTATCAGCTGAAATGAGTTTAGGTGATCCCCAATCCTCAAATAATGTGAATATATTGTTTTAGGGAATTAAGGTATGTTGCTTTAATGAGATCAGGCTTAAGCCTTGATGTAGATTGAGATATACGATCCAAAAAAAAAGCCTCATACATTTATAGCAATTTATAAATATAACATGAACCATTGGCATATTAACGTAGTTTCTTCATTGTAAAACACAAAATTAAAATTCAAAAAAAGAAAGCAAATTTCAATCTTAATTTTTTACTTAAAGTAAAAGTGTGTAAGATGATTCGAGATAAGTACTCACTTAAATTTTAAAAAAAATGTTTATATATATGTATGTATATATATATATATATATATATATATATATATATATATATATATATATATATNACATAGTCCGAAAGCTATAAGCACTAATCCTGAACTCTTTATTCCATTTTGTTGAATTCTGATAACCATAATATAAGATCATGCTCTTTTTTGTTATGTGAATTTGATCTCATTACATGGAAATAAATCAGCAGCCCTTCATGGATGTAAAAGTAATCCCGAACTAGAAATGTAAGGATTCTTTCATCTTAATACATTCAAATAATGAAGATGGTGTTTATGTCAACTCTAAACACAGATGGGTTTGTTTATAAATCTCTTAACAAGTTAACTCCACTCGATATGATATAGGAAATTTCTTGAAAATCTGTTTTATTTGAAATGTTTGTGAAAAGTTCTCTCTCTTTCTTATATTTTCTTTTTCTTTTTTATTTGGTTTAGATTAATCGGCCTTTCAACCTGTGAAAATATGTTATGCCTTTTGTTTAAATGTGTTTTTAATTTTCTTGGAAATTGTTAAGCGACCATGAGTTATTCTCTTGTTTGCAGCAAATCAATAATATGATTGCTGATGTCGATAAAGATGGTAGTGGCGCCATTGATTTTGATGAATTTATGTATATGATGACGACAAAAATAGGAGAAAGGGACACTAAAGAGGAGCTTATGAAAGCTTTTCGCATCATTGACCAGGATAATAACGTACATGTGGATCTTTAGTTTTGTTCAAAATTTTAATTGTTCTTATGTTATTTTCTGATAGGATAATTTCTCTTGGTTTATTTCCAGGGAAAAATTTCTGATGTAGATATCCTGAATATTGCTAAAGAGTTGGGTGAAAGCTTCACTCTTACCGAGATAAGGGAGATGATAGATGAAGCCGATCGTAATGGTGAGCATGCATTTCCCATGTTTTCCCAAGCTGATTTCTCATAGTATGGTAAAGATTAGTAATTGTTGTAGTTATTCTTGTTACTTTTATAATTTAGCTAGAAATTGTCGTACTATGTGGTTTAAGTTACTTTTCTCATGCTTATTGATGATTTTCTTAAACTGCATTATTGACAGCATTTTTAAATCCTGCTTGATGGCTCTAATTGTGGGCACTACCTAAGCTTTGTTGCCATCTGTAATGCAAATGCTATTAGCAAAGGTCACTGGGAGCGCCTTGGCTTGAGCAAGGAATTCTAACCTTTGGATGACTTGGAAGCCATCCATTAGAATGATTGAGAAGTCTATGTTATCAGACCAGGCTTTCAATATAGTCTTGACCTTTTGAATTATGCTTTAGATGGGCCGTGTTGCTGAGCTAATTGCTTTGATTGAGCCCTCTCCATTGGTCGTCTAAATTCTGAGCCTTTGGGCTTCTTTGATGGAAATGAAATTACAACACACTTTAAGGTCAACTATGATCTAGAAGTGCTAGGATACTTCCACAAATGGTAACCTCTGAAAAGTTTTAGGGGTGGATTGTATCACATTGAGTAATTATATATAGGCTCTATGTGTGCCATCGTGTGCGCCCTTGATTTCTATCCCCCCCTTGGTGGCTTGCTAAGAGCGTGTTTAGGGTTCATATCTAAGTGCTGTCCCTTTCCTAGTGGAGACCCCACAAAGGAAGCAATTGTTATGGCTGTGCTTATTTTTGCTCTTTTTCTGAGATAGCCTTGACAAGTCTCCTCCTTGAGTTGAGATTTGTCTCCCCCGCCTTTGGCTTGGTTGCCCTTCTTCTCCTTTGGCTTGTTGGTGAACTCCTTGTTATAATTAATAAAGCTCTCAGCTCAGCTATGGCAGTGACAAGGTCTTGCTTCCCATGTTGTCTTAGCTCAATCTTCACCTTTGTTGGAACCCATTTAGGAAATGAAGAAGGCATCCTTGACGGCGAAGTTGGGGACCTCTAGGACCAAGTTAGCGAAATCTTTGACGTATTCACGGGTTGATTCTAGCTCTTTTAGTAGTCGCAAATGAGTTCTAGCCTTATTCTTAGCATTTTCGGGAGAGATTTTTTTTAAAAGGTTATCTCTTGAAGCCATTAAAAGTAGAAATGGTGCATGTATGTCAGTAATGCATTCTCACATAGGTTCTAATGTGTGCAAGCATGTCGTTCATCTCCGATTTGTGAGCTTGATTTATCTTTTGCTGAGTTCACCTATTAAATCAGCACACAACGTCCTCACTTCATTCCTCAAGGACTTGTTTAGTTGGAGCAACATGCTCTTATTACAAAATGGATGGTAGAGAGCCAGAGACTTCCTCCTCTGGTCCAATCTCCTTTTTGCCTTGGTGTTCTTTCTTGATCCCCATGTCATTCACACTCTTCTACCCGAGATAGGTGTGAATCAAAATAAGAGATCATGACCTTGGACTTTACTCGTGACATTGGTGTGGAAGGATTACATTGCTTCTCACAACCTCGTCCTGGTTGTGATAAATCCATGTTAGTGGTCTCGAACCCAACCACTTGATCCTTGACGTTATTTGTTATATCCCAAAACCAAGACTCTGATACCAGCAATCACAAACTTATTTTTTTCAAGCTAATCATGCGGTTTTAGCACACCATAATGCTAAGACAACGAAACTTTCACAAACAGTGGGCTAGAACACTAAAACTTGAGAGAAAATGAGCACGTTTAAAAGAGAAAACTAAAGTATTATTACACTTTAGAGATTATTACAAGACCATTTGTTTCTTGAGTTTTCTCACATGGTCTGCAAATGAAGTGGTAGTTTCTCTTTGTAGGCTTCCTTTCCTGGATGGATAGTTCTAGAGCATCCTTGTCTATTGCTATTTTGCTTAAATTATTTTCACTGTATAAGCTGAATGAAAAAAAGAAGTTCATATGAAATTAATTTAATATCAATTATTTATTGGAACATAAAATCATTCACATTGTTAACCGTTAATTAATTAATGTTTGATATGGTTCACCTTTGTTATTAATTATTAACTCATTAGCCTTAGTAGTTAAGCTAGTTTCTCACTAATATTATTTATTAATACTAAGCTTATATGATAATTTAATTTATTCATGAAATAATTTATAACTAATTGGTATAATTTAATATTCAAGTAGTTAATTGCCAATGAACAACCTAATTAATCTTTAAATAACATATTTTTTTGAGTAATTATTGTATTAATTTTTAAAATATCTTATGCTAACAATTAATAAGTAATTAATAAATTTTTAAGCTGAATATTTGATTGAGAAAATTATGAAATGTATGGGATTAATGTTTTTTTAAATTTTTTAGCATTGTTTATGTTTTTGATTTTAATGAAAAATATTTGTTATTTTTGTGTTGTTTATTTAATATCATATCAGTCTACTTATACAACCATTCTGGTGGTGGGGCAGCAGTATGTCGATTGCTTACGGGCAGCGGTTGTGGTGGCAACTACCAACTAGTGCGTTGGTGATGGCCAATTGGGTTCTTTTTATAAAAATACGACTTAAATACTATTTTGCATATGTCAAACGAAACTTGAGTTGTTCAAAATAAAATAAAAAAAAATGACCAAGCTTGTTTAAAAAAAAACAATTTTAGCATGCTCCTGATATCTTAACCATTAATTAATAGCTTAGTCCGTTTGATTCTAATTCATTTATTTATAATTAATTTGAATTTCTAATTATCCTAAAACTATATTACCATACCGATAATTACTTAACGTAGTTATTTTCTAATTATATTAATAAATAGTCTTGTTTTTGTATCATAATTGTTTGTTAATATTTATATAATTGCCTACATTATTATTAGTGAATTATTGATGACTCATTAGACTAATTTAACATTTTAATAATTAAACATTAATTAAATAGCCAAAATAATAATTAATAAACCTAATTATGTAGGGTAATTAAAATGTTATTTTAAATTTATTGAAATAATATTTTTATTTTTAATTATTTGATATATGTGTAATTGGACTACATTTGTTGTAGTGCATCATATTCGTATCACAATGTTTATTACAAATAATTAATTGTTAATGTTACAAAAATTATGTTTATTATGTTATTATTATTGGCTACATGTTGTTTTTAAAGAATAATCAATGCAATGCAATCATGTGTTATGTGCTGTATCCTTTGATTATGCTTTGCATCATAAATTATATAAAAGTCGCGAGAGCATTGAGAGAATTTCAAATATGCAAAATTCTATATCATGCCACATTATGCAAAGATATGAATTTAAAGATCCTATACAAGGTTATGATAGAGTGGGTTCCAATAAGGATTCATTTTCTTGACTTCAAATCATATGGGGATTCAAAAGTAGACTTGTAAAATTTATTTTTAGTAAAAATGGATAGTCGTGGAAGGTTCCAAGTCAATCCAAGTCAACCATGGTGTCACATTAGCCCACTTTCTATAAAACAAGAGATTGGTTGTTCCATGCCACTCGATTCCTACCAACCACCTCCTACTTAGAAGGAATTCAAATTTCAAAGGCAAAACTTGTGGAAAGTTATATGCATGTGTTTTAATTTTTGTAAGGAATAATTACTGATGACTTGGCATACATTATATAAGTATTTTCCACACTTCTGTTCTCCTAGTTTTGATAGCCCAGAGGCATCACCTTGGATGAGGAGTTAATTTTGTGCAATTTTTCTTATGCTCAATTAATTTTTTGCATTTATTTTTCCTACATCTCTTCTTGTCTTATATGAAGAAATACAATTACTATTTTGAAAATATTCAAAGAAACTATGTCATCTCAATTTGGCTAGATTAGATTTTCAATAACACGGTCTTGCTTTTGCTTTCAATTCAACACCTATGATCCTTTGGAAAAATTCCTTAAACTCCGAAACCCAACTACAATCATCTCCACACCACATCTAAGTAATTCCATCCATTTTTCATAAGAAAATTTTAAAGAAATAATGCCATTTCTTTGATTAGGATTTCTAAGATGTAGTCTTGCTTTTACTTCTGTTTCACTAACTTAAATTTTTTGGAAAATCTCATAAACTTCAAAACTCAATGCAAACTACCCACCATTTTCTTTCGTTTTAAGGTCAAGAGATTCTTCATTTGCAAACCTTAATTTCATTCTAGCCATTATCATTCTCTAACGTAGTATTGCCATAACATGGTTTGCTGACTTTAGCACCTTCACCCTTACTCTTACATGCTATCATCATGTATTCTTATGCAATATTCGGCGTCATGGGACACTCAAAATTAAGTATACATCCACATTATGTTCTAATAATCAATAAACGATTAGTCAATTATAAGTCCTATTATTTTAGTCATGAATCATACAAGATGTATTATTATTGTAATCTTTAATTGACTGATTAACCATCCTATTTTTTTCCATATTTAGCTTGATTAATCAATTTAAGTTAATAATTAGTTGGTAATTCTATAATAATTTTACGAACTAATTATTAATTAATTAATTATTAGAGTGCTATGTCCATTTTAAGTTGTCCATTGTTGGGTCATTGGTCCATATTTTCAATATAATATGGGAGAAAAGATAATTAGTTTTTCTTTAGTATTTTCAACTTAACCCATAGTTTTGAGAAGCTAACCTCTCAGTCTTAGAGTTTCTTTGATTTGTGTGAGAGAGAAAGAAGTAGCTTTTGTTGTGGTAGATTAGACTTTGTTTTAACNGAGTATTTTTCAACTTAACCCATAGTTTTGAGAAGCTAACCTCTCAGTTTTAGAGTTTCTTTGATTTGTGTGAGAGAGAAAGAAGTAGCTTTTGTTGTGGTAGATTAGACTTTGTTTTAACCAGAGATTGCTATATTGTGCCAAAGTTTTACTAGATTATCGGTTGATATTCTCAAGTGTAAAAGCCTTTGTAATTAATTATCCCTTATTTTTCGAAGAAAGTTCTCTCAATTAAGATGCTANCCTATATGGTGCCAAAGATTTACTAGATTATCGGTTGATACTTTCAAGTGTAAAAGCCTTTGTAATTAATTATCCCTTATTTTTCAAAGAAAGTTCTCTCAATTAAGATGCTACTAAATCTCATTGCTAGAGTCTGATTTAATATTAAGGTTTGAATTTATATGGATTTGGGGCCGTTTTATTTTTTTGCAAATAATTATTGAATAAAATAAAGGCAGTGTAAGATAAATGTGATGTATTTACATCAATTTTAGAGTTCCTTAGCTGAGTTTAAAATAAATGCAGAACATTTCATTTTGGTGTTTGGTTTAAAATGAAATGAATTCATTGTAAACCTCGACAACTGTGGCGGTCGGGGTAACGGGATGATGAGCGGTGCAGACTAGCGATTGGACGGCGATGGTGACCATTGGTGTTGGTGGGCAATGGTAACCAGTGGTGATTGGTTTTGATGAGCAATGGCGACTCATGNGAAAAATAAATATTGAATAAAATAAAGGCAGTGTAAAATAAATGTGATGTATTTACATCAATTTTAGAGTTCCTTAGCTGAGTTTAAAATAAATGCAGAACATTTCATTTTGGTTTTTGGTTTAAAATGAAATGAATTCATTGTAAACCTCGAAAACTGTGGCGGTCGGGGTAACAGGATGATGAGCGGTGCCGACTAGCGATTGGTCGGCCATGGTGACCATTGGTGTTGGTGGGCAATGGTAACCAGTGGTGATTGGTTTTGATGAGCAATGGCGACTCATGGTGTATTTGGAAATCACCAAATCATCTAAAAGCAATCAAATATATAACCTCAACATTTTACTATGATTTTGTTTTCATCAAACTGAATATTATCATTTCTAAAACCCCTATAATATTTACATTCAAAGCTCTTCAAATCAAACGACCCTTCATATTTTTAATATTGTGGTTATATCAGTGTACCTAGTCTACTATTGTTAGAGGGATCTATGTTGTAAAGTATAGGGATCCTGGTTAGTAACCATGTGTCTTATCTTAAGCATTTTAAGTAAATCAAGTTGAAAATATGGATATATCAAAGGCATACTTTTGAGATTGATGCAGACTCATTTGTTGGTAAAGGTCTAGTTGTATCAATTTTATGGAATAGTTTATAGGCATAAAGCATTTATGCTTGCGCTTGAACGATTCTGGACATAATCAATAAGAGCTCGGGGGCATGACATGATCCTTCGCTATTAATAAGTTCTAGTTTGACATAAGCAACACATGAAATTTTTTACTTTTTTGATTTTGGTTCTTGGATTTGATTTTGATTGGTAAGCTTATTAGTATGGGAGTTGCACAAGTTTACATTAGGTTAGAGAATACATCCAGGCCTATAAATATAACCTATGGTCTCGAAATGATGTTTGCCTTTTAGATTCTTAGTTTTCACTTGATATTTGTAGTTACCTGATTTGAAGTTTAGGGTTAACTCCTTTATTTGCAAGCTTCCCAAAGGTCGGAATTTGTAATCTATCTTTTAGCATGCTTCTATGTGGGGCTTATGACCTGAATATTAGAATTAGCCCTACAGTTGATTCTACGGACTTGCCGAATAGGCAAAGGCGGACCAATTGGTAAAACTGGGTTAATTTCTGTTTTTCTATGTAATGGTGTAAATCTATCTGTCCAACAATTTTTAAATAATAGCATTCTATTTCTATTGTGTTGTTAATTCTAAATTATGTACTTAAGAGACATTCTTTAACATTGTTTCATTCTTAAATTGATTAATTTCTAACTATTTTTATATAAATGTCTTTCTTTTTTGACACCGAATAAACGAAATTCATTCATAAAATTTCTAATTTTATACTCTATTATCTTCGAGTGGTATTATTGTCATTTAGGCTCTGGTACTGGAAACACAAAGTGATCTCAAGCAGGGCCTTAGTTTATTTCCAAATGAAAAAAAAAAATCCAAGAATGACTAGTGATATGATCATCATCTTCATTAGACACCTATGATCATCATCTTCATTAGACACCTATGATCATCATCTTCATTAGACACCTAGGCTTATAAGCACTTACCAAAACATTAGAGGAAGCCACAAAGTATATCATCATCAAATTACTAATGGGCACCATGAGATTCCTAGGCTCATGGTATCAATAATCCCCCTTTTCTTAATAATGACAAATGAATGTTGATGTGAAGAGCAAAAACCCTATTAAACAATTAAAATGAAGTTATCCTTGTTAGTTACGAAAGCTAAAATTATTTCACATAAAATATTTAATATCTATCATGATATGCATTAACATTATAGTGAGCAACAAGCTAAGCTAGTCGAAGGCGCCCAACCAAATAGATAACTCAGATTTGAAAAAAAAACTTTTTTAATTTTCTATTACTCTGTCAAATAATATGTACTATTTTCTATAAACTCCCTTTAGTTTCAATCTTATCAAAATGTAACTCGATTACTAACTAGATAAATTTTGACAAGCATACGCGAACCCAATTATTTCTCTCATTTTTTTAAAAATGGTGTAATCTGATGTCCTCGTAGGCCAACCCAATTATTTTTCTTACAAGTAGTAGTTAAAATCTCCAGATTTTTATAGACCTTCAGCAGTTTTGGAGTCTGGAGGAGCTTTGAGGTATTTATGTTTACATTTGCTGTTTTTTTTCTTTTCCAAAATTGATAGCCATTTTTCGTCATATTTAAAATAATATGTAACACTGCACAACATGTGTACAACTGATACAAGTCATGTGGACAGCAAAGATTAACTTCCATCATTTAGCCATGCTAATTTATCTCCAACTTCTTTTTTAAGACACAATTGACTTTCATCTGATCTCTGCAGTTTCATTTGTAGCATTAATTAATTATTTTCCATTTATTTTATGTAGCCTGAGTTTTCTCCTGCATATGGTTTCTATTACTTTGAACAACTAAGGCAGAGTGTTTTATTTTGGCGATGCAGGTGATGGTGAGGTTGATGCAGAGGAATTTATGAGGATGATGAAGAGGGCAAATTATGGGCATTAAGTCGTATATAATTATTGAACTTATAAACCTCCAAATAATTCTGCCATATAATTATCGCCTCTGAATGTTATATATAAATCAGCCATTTTCTGACTTGTATGTATAATTAACTAAACGTGTGCTTATTGATAGCTTGAGCTGCTTCAGTAATTTTATTTGTCGGAGTATTTGCTTTCTTTTTTTTTGTTTAGATTGGACTAGTCTTTTTTTGGCTGATGCAAGCATCCAGGTTTTATTCTTCCGCTTTATTAGGCTTGGCAATGTTTAAGGGGCATTTAAATAAACATCAACTAATTCCTATATATTTACATGTCTGGCTTCTAAACTCTGCTTTTTTACATTTATACAACCCAAATTTTTCTTGTCACATAATAAATATCACTTTTTTTTATTTTTAAAATGTGAAATACATCTTTTATGTATGGGTAAGGTGGTATGTATATAAAAATTGTAGTTTGGGTATATAGATGTTTAAATATAAGAGTTGAGTGGTATGCAAATATTCTAGTATTTAAAGCAATGATAGTGGTTGTAAAGTAAAGATAATATATATATATTGTTGTTTGCTAAAGATTTGTGATGGTAGAGTGATGGTTTAACGTCTTAGCGTTGCATCAAGATATAGCACAAAAAAAAGATTCAAGAAAAAGTTGGATGAGATGCTCAATTGCTTTACATGGAAAAGTCTTGGAAAGGGAGAAAATTGTGTGGCCTAGATCAGACAAAGTAATTCATTATAAGCATGGAAGTACAAAAATACTTTTTTTTCTTTCACCTAGGAGAGCAACAATAACAAGCCTTTTATACCATTAAGTGGGTTCAACTCATAAATTCTTTTTCTCCATTGTGTCCTATTGAGTGCATATCCTCATTTCATTCTAATTAATTAAGATCATTTTTTATACAATATGTTCTAGTCTTTTTAGGTCTGCCTCTGTCTTTCTTAATATAAGTTGAATTTAAAGCTTCAATTCTCCTAACTGTATCATCAGATGGTTGATGTTAAATGTGACCAAACCATCTAAGACGATTTACTTTATTCTTGTTTGCCATTAGAGCTACACTAACCCTATAATGAATATATTCATTTAACATTTTGTCTTTAACCACCACGCCACTCATCCACCTAAGCATTCTCATTTCAACACCACTTTTACTTTATTTGATGTTCTTTTAAAGACAAACATTCAGTGCTATAGAGCATTGCAAGTCTCACCACCATCTTATAAAAATTTTCTTTCAGTATAAGCAATACTTTTCTATCACATAATAGACTCAATGGATTCTTCCACTTCAACCAACTAACTTGAATTTTATTAATAACATCCCCATTTATATTACAATCACTTTGAACAATAGATCTGAGATATCTAAAATGTTCACACCTTTTAATGATTTGATCACCCATAGTTACAATTTTGCCATTAGAGTTACCACTACTAAACTTATATTCCATGTATTCAGTTTTAGAACCACTCAAACAATGGTCTTTAGAGTCCAATGTAAACCTCCATAATTCAAGTTTTTACTGAACACTTTCTCTAGTCTTATTTACAAGAAGGATATCATCAATAAAAAGCAATGTGGAAAAAACGTCAATAGGTAAGAGAGAGCTGACATAATCCGAATACGACGGACGTAAGCAGTTCTTGTCGAGAGTTGTCGATGGATCTTTAATACGATATTATTTGTTGCACTATATTTGAGGTAAGTTATTACATCATATATGAGATACATCATTATTCATATTTCAGATACAACATTACACCATAAGTTCACCGACGGTTGAGGGCAGCGATTGCTAATTGTGGTCGGCGATTGATGATAAACGGTGCTCGATGCTACAGAGGTTGGAAATTATCGTCGAACCTTTAGTTTAGAATAATAGGAATTTGACTATTTTTTTCTTATCTAAGTGAAGAGATGGGTCTATTTATAACCCTTGAGGAAAGGGCATTTTGGTCATTTAGCATATAACTCATAATAACTAGGTCAAAAAACCCATATTGGTCTTTTTTGATCACATGATTCTTTTTTAATAATTTGGGAGTCTTAATGGCCTCAAAATTAAGCAAGTTTAGGTTCGTTGGATTTCTCTCATCAAGACACTCAATTTGATTATATGTGTCAAATTTAGAGTTCATTTGAACATTCAATTAATGATATGAAGCTTTCAAATATGCTTTAATGGCTTTATTTGGACCTGTTTGGAATCAGATCAAATCAATTTCAGTATCGTCAGATTTTTCTTGATCAGTTTAACTATAAACCTACTAATTATGGGCTTTGGATGATCATTAATTTGAATATAAAATGTTTCTTGCTTAAAAAAGTTTCGTGATTGACCGACGACTTTATATATGCTTAAAAATATAAGATAAATATGGAGGTAATAAATATTCAATAATTGTAAAGTCACACTTATCAACGCAAGTATATATATCGCTCAAGTAATATAGGGCTCTAATGGAGTCCTAGATATCGATCCCACATGGAGTGGTTTAGAATTATGAACTAAGATTTTAGAAAAGCAATACTTTAATCGTAACAACGAAATTAAATTTGCTTATCTGTCACTAATAGGCAATTGAAATAAATAAGTAATTTTAATAACTATTAAATAACTAATGATACTAATGAAGATTTAAATGTGATATTCAATAATACACTGAAAACATCATTCTCTTTGTCAAGAAATTATAGTGAATTGATAAAGTGAATCAGTTCAATTTCTTCTCCTTGTCAAGAAATTATAGTGAATGGACTGTGATATTCAATATATAAGAAATCATCCTTCTCCTTGTCAAGAAATTATAGTGAATGGATAAGTGAATTAGTTCAAATTATATTGAATCATTCTCCTTGTCAAGAAATTATAGTGAATGGATAAAGTGAATCAGTTCAAATTATATTGCGCCAAATAGGAGCATACCTATTCTTTACCCTTTGGTCCGGGCATAAAAAACATTGACTAATCATTTGGTCCAGGCATAAAGAACATTGACTAATCCTATGCTTGGTTACTGATTCTGCGGCTAAATATTCTTTACCCTTTGGTCCAAGCATAAAGAACATTGACTAATCCTACCTTTACCCTTTGGTCCAGGCATAAAGAACATTGACTAATCCCAAATAGGAGCATACCTATTTTTTACCCTTTGGTCCAGGCATAAAGAACATTGACTAATCCTACACTTGTTTACTGAATTTGCGGCTAGGCTGGGAGGATACCGGCTCTCACTTTGGAGCTCCCACAGTAGGAGCATACCTATTCTTTACCCTTTGGTCCAGGCATAAAGAACATTGACTAATCCTACGCATGTTTACTGAATCCATGGCTAGGCTGGGAGGATACCGGCTCTCACTTCGGAGCTCCCACGTTCCATTTACTGAATCCGTGGTTAGGCTGGGAGGATACCGACTCTCACTTTGGAGCTCCCACATTCCTTGATTCTCAGTTTTTTCTTCCACTCTTTTTGTTGAAACATTAAGGGGTTGTTTCTCCTTTTCTTCTTCATCTTTGCTCTTGATGTTCTTGAGAGATTGTGTACGAGGGAGAGAGAACTTCAACTCTATTAAAGAGAAAAAGTTTTGAAGTTAAGTTTTACAATTAGTTGTTTTTTTTGAATAATGATTTGCATAAATTTCTTGTCTGTGCTTTTCTCTAGTATGTGTGAGAAATGCTCTTTAGTGTCTCTGTGATGTACATTGGGTTATCATAGTTTTCCCAAATGTTTTTCATGTAGAATTTTTCATGCTTTCATCTGTTGTTGTTTCACCTTTTGAATTTCATTTATTCCTAGTCTAACAAATTATGTTGTTAATATATTTCGTGATCTTTGACTTCTGCACATCACATAGTGGAATGAATAAGTAAACCACATAATCATGATAGAATAGGCATATTCTAGTAGATTTTGCAATCTAGAAAAAACTTCTTTCTCGTTTGGGGCGACAGTTTCCCTTTGGTGAGATTTTTTTGGGCAATTTGTGGTGTTAGTTTATAGCGGTGTGGATCTGCTTTGTTTTATGTAAAACGTGAGCTGCGGGTTCGACCACGTCCCGCGTTCCTTGCTATTACTTTTCCTTTACTGCCCTCCTTCCTTACCTCTAAGCACTTCTTGCCATAAAAATTTCCTCTCTCAAGCCCCTCAATTATGTGGTTCTAGTGGTTAGCCCTTATTTTTGGTTGCCTTTTAGTGGTTTCAGGTGATTGTTGCAATGAACTTCCACTCTTCTCTCCCACTCTTATATTTTCTTTGGTTCAGTTTGTTGATTTTGCACAGTATGCACTCTGTGTGGTGTATCATCTTCTTCAATTTTGGTTTGTTGTTCAGGTGAGCTTTCTATTTTCCCTCTCCCTCTCCCTCTCCCTCTCCTCTCTTTTATTGGACTTGATTTGGTGATTCTACACATTGTGTGCTCTGTGCGGTGGTTCCTCTTTTTCTTCTCCCCGCTATTCCACTATTTTCTGCATTATCTACTAGTTGGTTTTTTATTTTTTAACAAGGTGCAATGGTTTAATGGTGATGGTTTTTTATTTTATAATTTAGTAATTTTGACTCTCAGTTTTTTGGTTTAAGTGGATGCTAGCTTTATAGTTTGGTGATTCTTGGTGTGATATACTTGATAGATATTTTTCTTTCTGTATGTTGCACCATGTTATGTGTTCTGGTTATATGCAATGGTTGGTTTTGTGGTGGCATTGGCATATGTGAATTGGAATATAAATGATGGTGGTTGGAAATGCAAGTGATAATGCAATATAAATGGTTTCCTTATCTACCAGGTGATTTTAGATTTTGCAATTGTTAATGTGTAATGACTAGTTTAGTGGTTTTCTCTGTGCTCTTAGCATTCATCCGTTTTTCAGTAGATGTCGGATTTTGGTTTGGTGGTTTTTGGTGTGATGTGATACATAGGTCATTTTGCTTCTTTATGCTGCATCATATTGATGGCTTTGAATATATATAATGGTTTGTTTGGTGGTGGTGTTTACATATGTGAATTAGAACATACATGGTGGTGGTTGGAAATGCAAGTGAAAAGGCAATATAAATGTTTACATATGCAAATTGATGGTGGTGGTGTTTGCATATGAAAATTGGAAACATCGATGATGGTGGTTGGAAATGCAAGTGATGTTGTTATCTAAATTATTTGATGTTGTTGCATGAAATTTAGTTAATGTTGTTGCCCAAATTTTGGTTAAGGTGTTCATCATGTTGTTGGTGTGCAGATGTGCTAATTTGTTGAGGTGCTAGTGGTAATATTGTAGATTTTTTGATATGTTGATGTGTTGGGGTGGTGGTGGTGGTGGTGCTATTGTGGATGTTTTAGTTTGTTGATGTCTTGGTGTGTGGAGGTGGTGGCAGTGGTGTGTTGTGGTGCTGTGTAAGTGGTGTAGTAGTATGGTGTGGAGATACTATCTAGGTTGTTGGAGGGGCAATAGTGATGCTATTGTGGCATTCTTATTTTTCTCTAAGCTGTGTTAAATATTTTTATGATAAATTTTTATGTTGATTAGTTTTTTCATGCTAGTATACACAATGGTTAAGACCAAAGATGCCCGTTCATCTGTAATGTGGGATAATGATACAAAAATAATTTTTTGCGACTTTCACCTGAAAGAAATCAAATTGAAAAATAGGTCGACAACCTTTTTAACAAGGAGGGCTGATACACCTAAAATATATAGTATTTTTGTACACATTTTTATACCTATTTTTGAGATATTGCGCTTTAATGAAAGGTACTTGTGTGTTTTTCTTGTAGGTGCAATAAAATGGATAAAAAATGATAAAAGAAGTGAAAAAGGTCAAATTTGGAGCAAAAATGAACTGGGGCACCTAAACGCCTAGGATTGGCGCCTAAGAGCCAGAGCATCCGCGCCTAAGCGCCACGTACTTCTCGCTTAAGCGCCAAAGTTAGCTACTTGAAGAAATATTAATTGGAGCAGAATTTTGAAGAGGTGTTTGAAGCAACCCTTGATAAAAACATGGGAAATAGCCCATGGACACAAAACTCATTCAATTGGCTTTTGAGGAGACAACTTATAGAAGATTCATTAAGTGGAGACACCTTTTTGAAAAGACACCTAGACACCCTTTGGATTTTTATAAGAAAAGTCTTAAATTTTCCAAAAAAAGAGGTCATCAACCAACCACAAAAATTTACAACCGCCGCCGACCACCTTTACTTTATTATTTTATTTTAAGTGTTAGTTTGTATTGTGAGAGAAGGAAGCGAATTCAAAGGAACTTCAAGACATTTGGTTGAGAGAATTTGAGATAAGTATTTATCTTTGTGATTACACTTAGTTTTTAATTTAGATTTCTTGTTTGTTTGCATGATTTCTACTTTTAAACTCATGTGTGGTTGTGTTTTCTCCATGGATTCTGAGTAATTTTCTTTATATTTTCCTTAAAATGATAAGTGATTAAATGTTTAAAGGAAGTTTTGTGAAGTATTGGTCTTCAATGTTAGAATAAGTTGTAATGATTCAAGACCTTGCACTTCATTTACTTCTTGATTTGACCAATTAAGATGTTACAACCTGTTATGAGAACATGTAAGATCCAAGATGGTATTGTCTCAGGCAAAAAATGGTTGGAATCACATATTCATGAATGAGAATATAGTTCATGGGGATTGAGTGCAAAGAAATAGGAAAATATATTTTCAAGAGTGTAGAATTATAGGAACTTTAGAGTGACAAACTAGAGCTCTCAATTTGTTCTATAGTTTTAGATTTTGATATGAGATGTTAACCCCCAGATGGAGGGAGAAGAGAGAACTCTAGAGTGAGAGCTAGTATCTTCCCCGCCTATCCAGTCTTCAAAACTATTCAAACTATAGATTAACCAATGTTCTTTATAACATCTCTAGTAAGGGTAAAGAATATTATTGCTTCTATTTGACACAACATATTTAACATACTTCCACAACTGAATTTCTATGTTTATCACTGATTCATGATAAGAAAAAGGATATTTTACTTATATTGCCTTCATCTTGCAAGTATTTTAGTTAAATTAATTAGTTGCTTACTTTATTTTTTAATTATAAACAAAAATTAGAAAAAAGAATCAAACTTTTATTCCTGTTATAGCATCTTAAGTTTGAGTAAGAATATATATTGCTAAGTATTTTGTTATCTAAAACTAATCCTTCTTGTGGGTTTGATATTCATAACTTAATCACAAAGTTCTATATTACTTGATAACGATACATACACTTGCGTAGTATCCCATATTGAAATATTATAAATATAATCGCATACATCACATTTTACATCTCTATATATAAAAAATCAAGATAAAGTTTTTGGCATCGTTGCCATGAAAGGAGAAAAATATTAGTAATTTGTAAAAAAAAAAAGATTCAAAAAGAAGTTTTTGGATAACAAAATTTTTAGTAAGTCTTATTTAAATTTTAAAATTTATTTTAGGAATATTGTAGTGTCGTTTTTATATAAAGTTCTTGTTTGTGTGTTTTTATTTTTTGTTTTAATTTATTTTATTTTATGTTATTGTGTTTTATAGTAATGTATGCGTAATCCAGGTTCCACAGGACTTGTGTTTTACAATTCTGAATTAGAAAAAACTATTAGAAAAATTAAAAAATTAAAAAATTACTAAAAAATTTCAAGAAATGACAAATCAAAATAATCAAAATGTTGAAGAATTTAGACCTTTAAGAGATTATGCAAACCCTACGATGAATGAACTTCATTGTAGTATTCAAAAACCCGCTGTAGTGACTAATTCATTTGAGCTTAAACCTGTTATTATCTAAATAATATCAAATAATCAGTTTGGGGGAGCACCAATTGAAGATCCAAATTTACATCTTGCCAATTTTCTAGAAATATGTGCTATATTTAAATATGTTGGTGT
Source organism: Phalaenopsis hybrid cultivar (assembly GCA_002079205.1). NCBI lineage: Eukaryota > Viridiplantae > Streptophyta > Magnoliopsida > Asparagales > Orchidaceae > Phalaenopsis > Phalaenopsis hybrid cultivar. Next base: position 196,680 of record JXCR01040778.1, read on the forward strand.
ATCAGATAATGCTATAAGATTTAGATTGTTTCCTTTCTCATTGAGGGATAAGGGTAATATATGGTTACATTCGTTATCACCTGGATGTATCAGAACTTGGAGTTTAGCACATAAATTCCTTACTAAATATTTCCACCATCAAAGACTGCAAAACTTAGAAATGATATTACATCTTTTAGTCAGTTTGAAGGGGAATCTATTTATGAAGCATATGAGCGATTTAAGGAACTCTTAAGAATGTGTTCACACCATGCTATAACAGATTGGTTAATAATTCAAACATTTTACAATGGATTAGCTGGATCTCTTAGATCAATTATTGATGCCGTTGTTGGTGGTTCATTGATGTCAAAACCATTTAATGATGCTTATGCTTTAATAGAAGAGATGATTACAAATAATTTTCAATGACCTTCTGAGAGGGCAAATCTTAAGAAAGTAGCCAACGTTCATGAAACTGATGCTTTTGCCATGTTAGTAAATCAAATTGCTGCAATTTCAAGGAAGTTAGACCAATTTGGAATGAATTTTTCTCAACTAATATCTATGATTGAAGAGAATTCATTGGACCAAATGGTAGATTCTCAAGCATTATTAAAAACTTTGAATGCCATAAATAACAAGCAGAATAACCCACCCAGGTTGGAAGATCCATCCCAATTTTAACTGGAATATTACTACGGGTGGTAATAATCAGTAATGGGGGAACAATCAAGTAAACCCATTGGGAAACTGAAACAACCAAGGAAATAGTAATTATAAACCCATTTATCCTTTAGGTTTTAACAATAATTCACAATTTAAGGAGAAGAAGTTATCTATAGAAGTAGTGTTAAAAATGAGAAATCAGTTACAAAGTCAAGGAGCTACAATTAGAAGTATTAAGGTCAACTTGGAGAAATAACAAATTCATTAAGTAATAGATCAAAAGAAACACTTCCTAGTAATACTTAAGTAAATCCAAAAGACCAGAATAAAGAACAAGTAAAAGACGTTCAACTTAGAAGAGGAAGAGAATTGGTAGGTAGAGTTAAAAAAGAGACTGGAGTAGAGAAAGAAGGGATTAAAGAACCAAAAGAGGACACTCCGAAAGGTTTAGAAAAACCTGTTTCTCCACTTAAAGTTGATTTGGAAATACAACCACCACCATTTCCTCAGAGGCTTCGACAACAAAGGTTGGATAAATAAATTTCAAAATTTTTGAAAATTTTTAAGAAGATTGCGATTAATATTCCATTTGTTGAAGCCTTAGAACAAATTCCAAGCTATGTGAAGTTTATGAAGGATATTCTTAACAGAAAAAGGAAGTTTGAAGATAATGAGTCAAGCTATGTAAAGTTTATGAAGGATATTCTCAACAGAAAAGGAAGTTTGAAGATAATGAGAGCGTTGCACTTAATAAGGAGTGTAGCACTATAATTTAGAAGAAGCTTTCTGAAAAGCTTAAAGATCCTGGTAGCTGTCGGCACTATTTTTGGTGTGGGGTTTGCCCGTAAGAAGCTGTCGGTCATCGGAATTGAAATCCNGTCATCTAAAAGCAATCAATTATATAACCTCAACATTTTACTATGATTTTGCTGTCATCAAACTGAATATTATCATTTCTAAAACCCCTATAATATTTACATTCAAAGCTCTTCAAATCAAACGACCCTTCATATTTTTAATATTGTGGTTATATCAGTGTACCTAGTCTACTATTGTTAGAGGGATCTATGTTGTAAAGTATAGGGATCCTGGTTAGTAACCATGTGTCTTATCTTAAGCATTTTAAGCAAATCGAGTTGAAAATATGGATCTATCAAAGACATACTTTTGAGATTGATGCCGACTCATTTGTTGGTAAAGGTCTAGTTGTATCAATTTTATGGAATAGTTTATAGGCATAAAGCATTTATGCTTGCGCTTCAACGATTCTGGACATAATCAATAAGAGCTCGGAGGCATGACATGATACTTCACTATTAATAAGTTCTAGTTTGACATAAGCAACGCAGAAAATTTTTTTCTTGTTTGATTTTGGTTCTTGGATTTGATTTTGATTGGTAAGCTTATTAGTATGGGAGTTGCACAAGTTTACATTAGGTTAGAGAATACATCCAGGCCTATAAATATAACCTATGGTCTCGAAATGATGTTTGCCTTTTAGATTCTTAGTTTTCACTTGATATTTATAGTTACCTGATTTGAAGTTTAGGGTTAACTCCTTTATTTGTAAGCATCCCAAAGGGTCGGAATTTATAATCTATCTTTTAGCATGCTTCTATGTGGGGCTTATGAACTGAATATTAGAATTAGCCCTACAGTTGATTCGACGAACTTGCTGAATAGGCAAAGGCGGACCAATTGGTAAAACTGGGTTAATTTCTGTTTTTCTATGTAATGGTGTAAATCTATCTGTCCAACAATTTTTAAATAATAGCATTCTATTTCTATTGTGTTGTTAATTCTAAATTATGTACTTAAAAGACATTCTTCAACATTGTTTCATTCTTAAATTGATTAATTTCTAAATATTTTTATATAAATTTCTTTCTTTTTTTGACACTGAATAAACGAAATTCATTCATAAAATTTCTAATTTTATACTCTATTATCTTCGAGTGGTATTATTGTCATTAAGGCTCTAGTATTGGAAACACAAAGTGATCCCAAGCAGGGCCTTAGTTTATTTCCAAATGAAAAAAAAAAAATCCAAGAATGACTAGTGATATGATCATCATCTTCATTAGAAACCTAGGCTTATGAGCACTTGCCAAAACATTAGAGGAAGCCACAAAATTTATCATCATCAAATTACTAATGGGTCACCATGAGATTCCTAGGCTCATGGTATCAATAATCCCCCTTTTTTTAATAATGACAAATGAATGTTGATGTGAAAAGCAAAAACTCTATTAAACAATTAAAATGAAATTATCCTTGTTAATTGCGGAAGCTAAAATTATTTCACATAAAATATTTAATATCTATCATGATGTGCATTAACATTATAGTGAACAACAAGCTAAGCTAGTCGAAGGCGCCCGACCAAATAGATAACTTAGATTTGAAATTTTTTTTTTTAATTCTCTATTATTTTGTCAAATAATATGAACTATTTTCTATAAACTCCCTTTAGATTCAATCTTATCAAAATGTAACTCGATTACTTACTAGATAAACTTTGACAAGCATACGCGAACCCAATTATTTTTCTCATTTTTTTAAAAATGGTGTAATCTGATGTCCTCGTAGGCCAACCCAATTATTTTTCTTACAAGTAGTAGTTAAAATCTCCAGATTTTTATAGACCTTCAGCAGTTTTGGAGTCTGGAGGAGCTTTGAGGTATTTATGTTTACATTTGCTGTTTTTTTTCTTTTCCAAAATTGATAGCCATTTTTCGTCATATTTAAAATAATATGTAACACTGCACAACATGTGTACAACTGATACAAGTCATGTGGACAGCAAAGATTAACTTCCATCATTTAGCCATGCTAATTTATCTCCAACTTCTTTTTTAAGACACAATTGACTTTCATCTGATCTCTGCAGTTTCATTTGTAGCATTAATTAATTATTTTCCATTTATTTTATGTAGGCTGAGTTTTCTCCTGCATATGGTTTCTATTACTTTGAACAACTAAGGCAGTGTTTTATTTTGGCAATGCAGGTGATGGTGAGGTTGATGCAGAGGAATTTATGAGGATGATGAAGAGGGCAAATTATGGGCATTAAGNCCTGAGTTTTCTCCTGCATATGGTTTCTATTACTTTGAACAACTAAGGCACAGTGTTTTATTTTGGCGATGCAGGTGATGGTGAGGTTGATGCAGAGGAATTTATGAGGATGATGAAGAGGGCAAATTATGGGCATTAAGTCGTGTATAATTATTGAACTTATAAACCTCCAAATAATTCTGCCATATAATTATCGCCTCTGAATGTTATATATAAATCAGCCATTTTCTGACTTGTATGTATAATTAACTAAACNCATATAATTATCGCCTCTGAATGTTATATATAAATCAGCCATTTTCTGACTTGTATGTATAATTAACTAAACGTGTGCTTATTGATAGCTTGAGCTGCTTCAGTAATTTTATTTGTCGGAGTATTTGCTTTCTTTTTTTTTGTTTAGATTGGACTAGTCTTTTTTTGGCTGATGCAAGCATCCAGGTTTTATTCTTCCGCTTTATTAGGCTTGGCAATGTTTAAGGGGCATTTAAATAAACATCAACTAATTCCTATATATTTACATGTCTGGCTTCTAAACTTTGCTTTTTTACATTTATACAACCCAAATTTTTCTTGTCACATAATAAATATCACTTTTTTTATTTTTAAAATGTGAAATACATCTTTTATGTATGGGTAAGGTGGTATGTATATAAAAATTGTAGTNCTGCTTTTTTACATTTATACAACCCAAATTTTTCTTGTCACATAATAAATATCACTTTTTTTTATTTTTAAAATGTGAAATACATCTTTTATGTATGGGTAAGGTGGTATGTATATAAAAATTGTAGTTTGGGTATATAGATGTTTAAATATAAGAGTTGAGTGGTATGCAAATATTCTAGTATTTAAAGCAATGATAGTGGTTGTAAAGTAAAGATAATATATATATATTGTTGTTTGCTAAAGATTTGTGATGGTAGAGTGATGGTTTAACGTCTTAGCGTTGCATCAAGATATAGCACAAAAAAAAGATTCAAGAAAAAGTTGGATGAGATGCTCAATTGCTTTACATGGAAAAGTCTTGGAAAGGGAGAAAATTGTGTGGCCTAGATCAGACAAAGTAATTCATTATAAGCATGGAAGTACAANTGTTGTTTGCTAAAGATTTGTGATGGTAGAGTGATGGTTTAACGTCTTAGCGTTGCATCAAGATATATCACAAAAAAAAGATTCAAGAAAAAGTTGGATGAGATGCTCAATTGCTTTACATGGAGAAGTCTTGGAAAGGGAGAAAATTGTGTGGCCTAGATCAGACAAAGTAATTCATTATAAGCATGGAAGTACAAAAATACTTTTTTTTCTTTCACCTAGGAGAGCAACAATAACAAGCCTTTTATATCATTAAGTGGGTTCAACTCATAAATTCTTTTTCTCCATTGTGTCCTATTGAGTGCATATCCTCATTTCATTCTAATTAATTAAGATCATTTTTTATACAATATGTCCTAGTCTTTTTAGGTATGCCTCTGCCTTTCTTAATATAAGTTGAATTTAAGGCATCTATTTCCTAACTGTATCATCAAATGGTTGATGTTAAATGTGACCAAACCATCTAAGACGTTTCACTTTATTCTTGTTTGCCATTGGAGCTACACTAACCCTATAATGAATATATTCATTTCACATTTTGTCTTTAACTGCCACGCCACTCATCCACCTAAGCATTCTCATCTCAACAACACTTAAAGACAAACATTCAGTGCTATGGAGCATTGCAAGTCTCACCACCATCTTATAAAAATTTTCTTTTAGTATAAACAATACTTTTCTATCACATAATAGACTCGATGGATTCTTCCTTTTCAACCAACCAACTTGAATTCTACTAATAACATCCCCATTTATATCACAATCACTTTGAACAATAGACCTAAGATATCTGAAATGTTCACACCTTTTAATGATTTGATCACCCATAGTTAAAATTTTTCCATTAGAGTTACCACTACTAAACTTATATTCTATGTATTCAGTTTTAGAACTACTAAATGGTCTTTAGAGTCCAATGTAGACCTCCATAATTCAAGTTTTTACTGAACACTTTCTCTAGTCTTATCTACAAGAAGGATATCATCAATAAAAAGCAATGTGGAAAAAGCGTCAATAGGTCAGAGAGAGTTGACATAATCCGAATACGACGGACGTAAGCAGTTGTCGTCGAGAGTTGTCGATGGATCTTTAATATGATATTATTTGTTGCACTATATTTGAGATAAGTTATTACATCGTATATGAGATACATCATTAATTGTATTTCAGATACAACATTACACCATAAGTTCACCGACGGTTGAGGGCAGGGGTTGCCGATTGTGGTTGACGATTGACGATAAATGGTGCTCGATGCTACAAAGAATGAAAATTATCGTCGAACCTTTAGTTTAGAATAATAGGAATTTGACTATTTTTTTCTCATATAAGTGAAGAGATGGGTCTATTTATAACCCTTGAAGAAAGGGCATTTTGGTCATTTAACAAATAACTCATAATAACCAGGTCAAAAATGCATATTGGTCTTTTTTATCACATGATTCTTTTTTAATAGTTTGAGAGTCTTAATGGCCTCAAAATTAAGCAAGTTTGGGTTCGTTGGATTTCTCTCATCAAGACACTCAATTTGATTATATGTGTCAAATTTGGAGTTCATTTGAACATTCAATTAATGATATGAAGCTTTCAAATATACTTTAATGGCTTTATTTGGATTCATTTGGACTTGGATCAAATCAATTTCGGCATTGTCCGATTTTTCTTGATCAATTTGACTATAAACCTACTAATTGTGGGCTTTGGATGATCATTAATTTGAATATAAAATGTTCCTTGCTTAACAAAGTTTCGTGATTCATGCCAAATGATATAATTTCTTGATGACACATCATATACCCTTTTATTTTCGGGTGATCTTGTTTGTGTCGTCTAATAATGAAGAAATTATCAAAAATTATAATTTTAGGAGATTTAGGTTGTTTTGGTTCACGAAATTTGGATCAAGTTGTTGTTGTCATAGTGGGTGGATGTTGAGTAGCTATAATCTAAAGTTGATAGTGGTGGTTGATTAATGTTATTCCAGTAGTGGTAGCTACTGTAGGGCACTGATAGGCATTTGGATTGCAATTATGTATGCATGGGTGCACATATGTGTTTGTACAAGAAAAGGAGTACAATTGTGCATAAAATATGGCGTAGGGTTCATAAGCAAGTATAAATGCAAGCAGGCATGTGATGGAACATGAGGGGACTAACTGGTACAAGCATGGGTGTAAGCAGAAGTCCATGGCACCGAGCATGCTTCTGTCTATGCTCGCATGCGTTTATGACTCATGTGGATCGTAGTGATTGTTTGTTTGTTTGGAGTCTGTCGAATCTTCCATAAGATCACGATGCACCGTCTTAGTGTATGCATAGGGGAGTTGAGTCTGATTTTGCTCCTTTTGACCCTGAAATTAATTGAAAATTTAAATGCATTGGGAAAGCACATTCACTCACTAACACACCCATATGTATAGATGGCTAACCTTCAAGACCCTACAATGAAACCACATAGGGATTATTTCAACCCTTCTGTTGATGAAATCCACATGTGCATCAACTAGCCAATTGTAGAGGCCAATTCCTTTGAGCTAAGACCAGTCATTATCGGTATAGTTCAAAACAACCAATTTAGGGGCTACTTATTGTGGACCCAAATCTTCATTTGTAAATTTTCCTTGAGTTTTGTGCCACTTTTAGGCATAACAGTGTCTCAGTGATGCTGTTAGACTTAGGCCATTTCTATTCTCGTTGAGGGATAAAATCAAGGTGTAGTTAAACTCCTTTGCCCTAGGATCCATAACCATTTGGACTGACCTTGCTAAAAAAATTCTGATAAAATACTTTCCTCTGTCTAAGACTGCCAAGCTGAGGAATAAAATTTCCTCATTTATCCAAATATATGGAGAGTCAATCTAAGACTCCTTGGAGAGGTTTAAGAAATTACTTAGGAGGGGTCCAACCTATGCCTTACCCAACTGACTGATCATCCAAACCTTCTACAATAGTTAGTAGGCTCCCTAAGGTCCATTATAGATGTTGCAGTTGGGGGATCACTATTGTCCAAGCCTTTTGAAGAAGCCCATCAGTTGATAGAGGAGATGACCATGAATAATTTTCAATTGTCTTTGATAGGCACATAAAAAAAAAATAGCTAGTGTGCATGAATATGGTTTCTTAGCTAACTTAGCCACCCAAGTAGTTGTCAATTCTAGAAAGTTAAACAATCTCGAGGTGAACTTTGTGCAAATATTTTCATCAAGTTAAGGGATATTATATGAACTGATGGTGGATTCTAGCATGTCCACTTTAGAGGCTGTAAATGTCGTATGAAACTATGTCAATAATGCCTATTCAATACCTATAACTCGGGTTAGAGAAATCATCCAAACATCCAATGGATTAACGATCATAGGTGCACAAAAAATCCTCAAACCAACCCTATAGGTAATGGGAATAAATAAGGAACTAACCCCAAAAACCAATCATATTCACCATGATTTTAAACCAATGCTCAGTTCATGTAGAAAAGATCACCCATCGAGGTACTGATAATAAAAATGAGGAACTAATTATAGAGCCAAGTTGTAGCGATTAAGAATCTTGAACATCAATTAGGACTGCTAGCAAATGCCTCAAATAAAAAATCCCACAGGAATGCTCTCAAGCAACACTAAAGTTAATCTTAAATACTAGAGTCTTGAGTAGTGTAAGGTTATTAGTCAGACCTGAGATATGACACGAGAGACTACCATCACCCTTTTCTCAGAGACTCCAAAAGCCTAGAAGGGACACACAGATGGTTAAGGTTTTAAAGGTAGCAAACAAAATTTCAATCAATGTTCAATCTGTTAAAGCCTTAGAATGTATGCCTGATTATGTGGGGTTTGTAAAAGATGCTTTGAAAAAAAAAGACAAAACTAGGAGTCAGAGAGACAATGGTCTTGGCAGAGGAATGTAGTGCCATCTTACAGAGAAAGCTATCAGCCAAATTGAAAGACCCTAGGAGGTTCACCATCCATTGCGCAATAGGAAAGAAATTTGTGAGTAAAGCCCTCTGTAACTTGAAGTCTAGTATAAACATCATGCTTTTAGCCATTTCAAAAAATTAGGATTAGAAGAATTCCATCCTATCACACTGACCTTATAGTTAGCAGACCAACCTATGACCTACCCTAAGGGAATCATTGAGGAGTGCTAGTTAAAATGGACAATTTTATATTCCCTGCTGATTTTGTGATTTTATACATGAAGGGGGATAAGGAGATGTCATTGATTCTTAGCTATCCCTTTCTAGTCACTGGATTAACATCGATTACTGTTAAGATGGGGAAATTGATTATGAGAGTAAATGTTCAAAAAGTTACATTTAATATTTTAAAAGCAAACAAATTTCTCCATGTCTCTAGGGTTTATTAATGCCTTCAAATAGAACTTGTGTCTAGGGTAGTTACCAACCAAGCTCTCAAACATGATGATTTAGACCATAAAATGCAGGCTATAGTAGAAGAATTTTGGGAGAATTTGATTGAAGAAGGATCTAGTCTTCATTTAGAGGCAACCCCTAAGCTGTTGGTAGATAGTCTGGCCTGCAGGATTACCCATTGAAAGAGGTCTGCTCATATGGGATGACTCGTTAGGAGGAGATTCTGCCACACCCCTTCACCCTGTGCGTGATTGCTTGAGTAAAATTGAGAATAAAAGAAAAAAAAAAACTGAACAAGGGGTGAAAAAGGACACTCATTTTTTAGAATAACCAAGGATAGGAGTGGCATTGAATGATTTAGAAGGCTCCCCAAGATAATTAAGGTTGGGATGATTGATCAGAAAATATTTTAGAACCAAATTTAATCATGGAGATCCTTCTAAGCTCAACCCAATTTAGTACGGTCCGGCTGAGGATGTTAAATCAAGCTCTATTTTAGGAGGCAACCTAAGCCTTATATGATATTTTGAGCATGTTCTTACTTTTTGCATTTGTTTTGAAACTTACTTCAAAATTTATTTCAATCTTTCATTTGAATTTGTTTTGAGTATTTTCTTATTGTGTTACTTATGCAGGAGTCGTATTAGTTTTATGGAATTCTTATCTGAGTGATTAGTTTACATGTGCTAATCTAAATGTTATGATGTCTTATCATGTTGAATTATATGGTATCAATTTTCCCTTTCTCACAATTTTTCATTTGACATGCTTATGATGGAAAATAAGTTTTGGGGAATAAATTATGCATGTTTACATGCCTTGAAGTAGTTTTTATAATTTAGCTAATGATTACACTTTAAAGTGGAGAATCATTTAGCATTCCTCATAATTTAATGAGATTATATAATTAATTCAATTGAAATGTGAATAGTCATTAAGGGAATGGATTGAAATTAATGATATGATAATTAAGTCTTACACTTTAAAAACTTTCACCAGAATTTTAGCTTGTCTCAAAATATTAAATGGTGTAACCGAAACATTACTAGTCAACCTGAGATACTTTAAGCCTTTTAATTTTCAATCTAACCATTTTAAATGAGTTTTGACTTTTTGAATGAATTATAATATTTTGGAGTTCACATTAAGAAGAATTGATAATTATCATTTAGGGTAATTCAACAATCAAGTTTTTTCTTAAATGTGATCCACAAGATATAGTAATTCTTAGTGGAATTGATAAATTAAGAAAATAAAAAAGTAAGGGATAGTGAAATGTTTGATTTCAAAGAAAAATTAAAATAAGTTGCTAACCACCATGGGAAGAATCTTGAGATGAGTATAAAAGAAAAAAATATGTTTCTTAATTAACTTCTAAGTAATAAGACTTAAAAACCTTGTTAATGAAAGCCTTAAGATATTATATCCAGGAAAAACATTAAGGGATGTTAGTTTGGTTAATTGAATCTTAATTAAATTAAAACATATATTAGAAATGAAAATATTTCAATTATGCTAATTTAAACGTTTTGAGATTTACTTATATTTAGGAAGAAATAAATTATGAAAATGACTATGTTCTAGGAAATTAATGAAAACTCTACCCTACAATGAGATTTGCATATCTTTATTACACTTATATAATCTATTTAAAGAATCAAGAAGCCACATGAGAGCTCTAAATATCTTTTTAATCACTGTTATGATATGAAATTACTTGAGGGGCTAGTAATGAGTAATTTTGGTGGAATTGACACGTGTCAAATTTACATATTTTTTCTTGTGATTAATTCTATAATTTATTCTGTCATTTTCACAATTTTATGCTTGAGGAAGGTTGTATATATTATTTTACAGGTTCTAGGGGGTCAAACATGCATCACCAAACTTGAAATCAGTTAAAGCAAGAAGGTGTACTCGATTTATACATGTCTAAAAGCAGAGTAATTTCACTGCCCGCTCTGTATGGGTGGAGTAATTACGCCTGATTTAGGTGTGGTCACGCAAAGTGAAAAATGGTTACACAATATTTAGGCATAGTCACACCAACTCAACCTAAAATTTCATCCAAAATTGACGTAGACATGCCAGAATCAGGTGTGGCTACGCTGTCGAGGTCCCTTCTTAACATGGAAAGAGTTTCTTTATTGATTTGGACCTATGCTTTAAAAGTAAAGCATCAGGGCAAGAATTGGAGGATCTTGAGTAGCTGAAGGCTGCAAATAAAGAGGGTTTTTGGTGAGAAAGAATTTTTCTTTGGGGATTTATTCCACTTTTTTTTTTGTTGAAACATTAAGGGGTTGTTTTTCCTTTTCTTCTTTATCTTTGTTCTTGATGCTCTTGAGATATTGTGTATGAGGGAGAGAGAACTTCTAATCTATTGAAGAGAAAAAGTCTTGAAGTTAAGTTTTATAATTATTTGTTTTTTTGAATAATGATCTGCATAAAATTCTTGTCTGTGCTTTTTGCTAGTATGCATGACAAATGTTCTTTAGTGTCTTTGCGATGTACATTGGTTTATCATAGTTTTTCCAAATGTTTTTCATGTAAAATTTTCCGTGCTTTCATGTTTGTCTATTGTTGTTTCACCTTTTGAATTTCATTTATTCATAGTCTAACAAATTATGTTGTTAATATATTTCATGACCTTTGACTTCTGCACATCACATAGTGAAACAAATGAGTAAACCACATAATCATCATAGAATAAGCATATTCTAGTAGGTTTTGCAATCTAGAAAAAAATTACTGCTTGTTTGGGGCGACGGTTTCCCTTTGGTGAGATTTTTTTGGGCAATTTGTGGTGTTAGTTTATAGCGGTGTGGATCTGATTTGTTTTATGTAAAACGTGAGCCGCGGGTTCAACCACATCCCGCATTCCTCGCTATTACTTTTCTTCTGCTGCCCTTCTTCCTTCCCTCTACGTACTTCTTGCCATAAAAATCTCCTCTCTCAAGCCTCTCGTTTATGTGGTTCTAATGGCTAGCCCTTATTTTTTGTTGCCTTTTGGTGGTTTCAGGTGGTTGTTGCAATGAACTTCCACTCTTCTCTCCCTCTCTTCTATTTTCCTTGGTTCAGTTTGGTGATTTTGCACAATATGCACTCTGTGCGGTGTATCGTCTTCTTCAATTTTGGTTTGTTGTTCAAGTGAGCTTTCTATTTTCCCTCTCCCTCTTCCACTCCTCTCTTTTATTTGACTTGATTTGGTGATTCTACACATAGTGTGCTCTGTGTGGTGGTTCCTCTTCTTCCTCTCCCCACTATTCTGGTATTTTCTACGTTATCTACTAGTTGATTTTTTATTTTGTAACAATGGTGATGGTTTTTTATTTTATAATTTGGTAATTTTGACTCTGAGCTTTTTGGTTTAAGTGGATGCTAGCTTTTCAATTTGGTGATTCTTGGTGTGATATACTTGATAGATATTTTTCCTTCTTTATGTTGCACCCTGTTGATGGTTTTGGTTATATGCAATGGTTGGTTTTGTGGTGGCGTTGACATATGTGAATTGGAATATAGATGATGGCGGTTGGAAATGCAAGTGATAATGCAATATAAATGGTTGCCTTATCTACCAGGTGATTTTAGATTTTGCAATTGTTTATGTGTAATGACTAGTTTAGTGGTTTTCTCTGTGCTCTTAGCATTCATCTATTTTTCAGTAGATGTTGACATTTCAGTTTGGTGGTTTTTGGTGTGATATGATACATAGGTCATCTTGCTTCTTTATGCTGCATCATATTGATGGCTTTGAATATATACAATGGTTTGTTTGGTGGTGGTGTTTACATATGTGAATTAGAACATACATGGTGGTGGTTGGAAATGCAAGTGAAAAGGCAATAGAAATGTTTACATATGCAAATTGATGGTGGTGGTGTTTGCATATGAAAATCGGAAACATCGATATGGTGGCTGGAAATGCAAGTGATGTTGTTGCCCAAATTTTGGTTAAGGTGTTCATCATGTTGTTGGTGTGCAATTGTGCTATTTTGTTGAGGTGCTGGTGGTAATATTGTAGATTTTTTGATATGTTGATGTGTTGGGGTGGTGGTGGTGGTAGTGCTATTGTAAATGTTTTAGTTTGTTGATGTCTTGGTGTGTGGAGGTAGTGGCAGTGGTGTGGTGTGGTGATGTGTAAGTGGTGTAGTGGTATGGTGTAGAGGTACTATCTAGGTTATTGGAAGGGCAGTGGTGATGCTATTGTAACATTCTTATTTTTCTCTAAGCTGTGTTAAATATTTTTTTGATAAATTTTTATGTTGACTAGTTTTTTTATGCTAGTATACACAATGGTTAAGACCAAAGATGCCCGTTCATCTGCAATGTGGGATAATGATACAAAAAATATTTTTTTGCCACCTTCACCTGAAGGAAATCAAATTGAAAAATAGGTCGACAACCTTTTCAACAAGGAGGGCTGATACACCTAAAATATATAGTATTTTTGTACACATTTTTATACCTATTTTTGAGATATTGCACTTTAATGAAATGTACTTGTGTGTTTTTCTTGTAGGTGCAATCAAATTGATGGAAAATGCTAAAAGGAGTGAAAAAAGGGTCAAATTTGGAGCAAAAATGAAGAAATGTGCAAAAATGAACTGGGGCACCTAAGCGCTAGCGCCAGAGCATCCACGCCTAAGCGCCATGTACTTCTTGCTTAAGCGCCAAAGTTAGTTACTTTAAGAAATATTAATTGGAGCAGAATTTTGAAGAGGTGTTTGAAGCAACCATTGATAAAAACATGGGAAATAGCCCATGGACATAAAAATTCATTCAATTGGCTTTTGAGAAGATAACTTCTAGAAGATTCATTGAATGGAGACACCTTTTAGAAGAGACACCAAGACACCCCTTGAATTTTTATAAGAAAAGACTTAAATTTTCTAAAAAAAGATGCCATCAACCAACCACCAAAATTTACAATCGCCGCCGGCCACCTTTACTTTATTATTTTATTTTGAGTGTTAGTTTGTATTGTGAGAGAAGGAAGAAAATTCAAAGGAACTTCAAGACATTTGGTGGAGAGAATTTGAGATGAGTGTTTATCTTTGTGATTACACTTGGTTTTTAATTTAGATTTCTTGTTTGTCTCCATGATTTCTACTTTTAAACTCATGTGTGGTTGTGTTTTCTCCATAGATTTTGAGTAATTTTCTTTATCTTTTCCTTAAAATGATAAGTGATTAAATGTTTAAAGGAAGTTTTGTGAAGTATTGGTCTTCAATGTTAGAAGAAGTTGTGATGATTCAAGAGCTTGCACTTCATTTACTTCTTGATTTGGCCAATTAAGATGTTGAAACCTGTTACGAGAACATGTAAGATCCAAGATGAAACCTATTGCGAGTAAGAATATATATTGCTAAGTATTTTGTTGTCTAAAACTAATCCTTCTTGTGGGTTTGATATTCAGAACTTAATCAGAAAGTTCTATATTACTTGATAACGATACGTACACTTGCGTGGTATCCCATATTGAAATATTATAAATATAATCACATACTTCACATTTTACATCTCTATATATAGAAAATCAGGACCGTTGTTGGGGAAGGAGAAAAATATTAGTAATTTGCAAAAAAAGAAATTCAAAAAAAAGTTTTTGGATAACTAAATTTTTAGTAAGTCTTATTTAAATTTTAAAATTTATTTTAGGAATATTATAGTGCCGTTTTGATATAAAGTCCTTATTTATGTGTTTTTATTTTTTGTTTTAATTTTTTTTATTTTATGTTATTGTGTTTTATAGTAATGTATGAGTAATTCAGGTTCCGCAGGACTTATGACTTACAATTCTGAATTAGAAAGAACTACTAGAAAAATTACTAAAAATTTTTAAGAAATGACAAATCAAAATAATCAAAATGTTGAAGAATTTAGACCTTTAAGAGATTATGCAAACCCTATGATGGATGAACTTTATTGTAGTATTCAAAAACCTGTTGTAGTGGCTAATTCATTTGAACTTAAACCTGTTATTATCCAAATGATATCAAATAATCAGTTGGGGGAGCACCAATTGAAGATCCAAATTTATATCTTGCCAATTTTTTAGAATTGTGTGCTACATTTAAATATGTTAGTGTATCAGATAATGCTATAAGACTCAGATTATTTCCTTTCTCATTGAGGGATAAGACTAATATATTGTTAAATTTGTTATCACCTGGATCTATCAGAAATTGGAGTGATTTAACACATAAATTCCTTACTAAATATTTTACACCATCAAAGACTGCGAAGCTTAGAAATGATATTACATCTTTTAGTCAGTTTGAAGGGGAATTTATTTATGAAGCATGGGAGCGATTTAAGGAACTCTTAAGAAAGTGTTCACACCATGCTATACCAGATTGGTTAATAGTTCAAACATTTTACATTGGATTAGTTGGATCTCTTAGATCTATTATCGATGCCGCTGTTGGTGGTTCATTGATGTCAAAATCATTTAATGAAGCTTATGCTTTAATAGAAGAGATGACTACAATTAATTTTCATTGACCTTCTAAGTGGGTAAATCTTAAGAAAGTAGCCAACGTTCATGAAACTGATGCTTTTGCCATGTTAGCAAATCAAATTGCTGCAATTTCAAGGAAGTTAGACCAATTTGGAATGAATTTTTATCAACCAATATCTTGATTGAAGAGAATCCATTGGACCAAATGGTAGTTTCTCAAGCATCATTAGAAACTTTGAATTCCATAAATAACAAGCAGAATAACCCACCTAGGTTGGAAGATCCATCCCAATTTTAATTGGAATAATACTATGGGTGGTAATAACCAGTAATGGGGGAACAATCAAGTAAACCCATTGGGAAACTGGAACAACCAAGGAAATAGTAATTATAGACCCACTTATCCTCTAGGTTAATAATAATTCACAATTTAAAGAGAAAAAGTTATCTACAGAAGAAGTGGTGTTAAAAATGAGAAATCAGTTACAAAGTCAAGGAGCTACAATTAGAAATATTAAGAATCAACTTGGAGAAATAACAAATTCATTAAGTAATAGATCACAAGGAACACTTCATAGTAATACATAAGTAAATCTAAAAGACCAGAATAAAGAGCAAGTAAACTTAGAAGCGGAAGAGAATTGGTAGGTAGAGTTCATAAAGAGACTGAAGTAAAGAGAGAAGGGATTGAAGAACCAAAAGAGGACGCTCCGAAAGGTTTAGAAAAACCTATTTCTCCACTTAAGGTTGATTTGGAAATACCATCACCACCATTTCCTCAGAGGCTTCGACAACAAAGGTTGGATAAACAATTTTCAAAATTTCTAAAAATTTTTAAGAAGCTTACGATTAATATTCCATTTGCTGAAGCCTTAGAACAAATGCCAAGCTATGTGAAGTTTATGAAGGATTTTCTTAACAGAAAAAGGAAGTTTGAAGATAATGAGACTGTTACACTTAGTGAGGAGTGTAGTGCTATAATTCAGAAGAAGCTTCCTAAAAAACTTAAAGATCATGGTAGTTTTACAATTCCATGTACAATAAACGACTGATTTTATGTGAAAGCTTTATGTGATTTTGAAGCAAGCTTCAACCATATGCTATTATCAATGTTTAAGAGATTGAGATTAGGAGAAATAACCCCTATTGTTGTAACTCTGCAGTTAGCAGATAGATCAATAACTTACCCTGAAAGAGTTATAGAAGATATCTTAGTGAAAGTGAATCAATTTATCTTTCCTGTTGATTTCATAGTGCTAGACATGGAGGAAGATAAAGAGATACCTATCATTTTGGGAAGACCTTTGTCGGCACTATTTTTGGTGTGGAGTTTGCCCGTAAGAAGCTGTCAGTCATCGAAATTGAAATCCCGTTGCCCGCTTCNTATTATATTTGATACTTTTCATAATTTTTAACTTTTTTTCTTATTATCTTGATTAATGAATAATATGATAATCATTTATTCTCAAATTTCATTATTCTTTCATCTCTGTAATATTAAGGTTATTATTTATTTATTTTATCTTTATTTAATATATATTATATTATTTTGAAAATTATAACACACACACACACACACACTATGTATATGTATAATGTCAAAGGCGTATCAATGTTTTACTTGCCTAGCATCAATGTTGTATTGTGTCAATGTTCTCATGCCTATATCAGTACATCCTAGCTCTACATAACTCCATCAAGAGACATAAGTCTAGCATGTTTACATATAAAATATGCTTCTCTAAGTCTATTACTAAAGCTATTCTTTATGGTATTTCAAAACTCAAATTTTGTTCCCTTTTGTTATAATTAGATCCAAGTAGCGGAAAAAAATTAAAACTTTGTTCAAAAAAAGTGATTAATGGCCATATGAAATTTGAGCCATTTGGATGTCAGAGAATGATAGTGGGTTATTTAGAATTTATGTTGATTTTTTTCAATTCTTTGTTATTGTTTTCCAACTTCTAACATTTTAGTCATTCTAGTTTTTCATCTTTTGTCATTTTGTCATCCACTGGGATTTCTTTTTATGTTCTAAATGATGTATATCTCCTTCAATTGAGTTGTTGTACTTATATCCCAAGACAATACACTTCTTCCAATTGTGGACTGATGTATGATATGATTGTGTGAAACTCTTTTATTTGAACCCAATCTAATTTTTGCAAAACATTTCCTAGTAATTTTTTTTTTAATCAATAATCAAGATTAAAAGGTTTCAAGTTTCAAAAGTTTTTTTTAATAGCTTTTAAGTGAGATCTTTCTTAAATCATGCTTAGAATAGGGTTTAAAACAAATGCTTAATTTTTTTGGAAGATCAATCACATTTCTATCTGTGAGGGTTGTGGTAGATTTATTTAGAGTATATATATATATATAAAAAAATGGCCCGAGGCTATTATACAAGTCTCGGTCACCCCTCATGCACCAAAGAATTCGAGTATCATACCCTACACTCGCGAGGAATCGACCCCAGATCCGAGGGGACTTACAACCGACAAGCAGATATCCGACCAACTGATCGGAGTATGCGGCATATATATATATATATATATANAACCGCGACTTGTTGGAAGGCAGCTTCGACGTAAGTCCCCTCTGCTCCGGGTTCGAATCTCAACTGAGTCGCCTTAGTACATATGGGGGATCAGTATTTAGAGGACAGGATGATACGTCCGCCCTAAATATCGATTCCATTTAACTATATATATA
>JXCR01040791.1:0-14632 GCA_002079205.1 Phalaenopsis hybrid cultivar
GCCCTATAATTAACTAGAGAAGGTATATAAGTAAAGGTAGACAAGTATTTTCCTTCAGATTGAACTTTCAAAGTTTGTCCCCAACATCCTTGCCTCACAATAGTGATACAAATCTAGATATTCATTCAAAGGCACTCATATTCATATGGAGCTTAACTAGAATTAAATTGATATAAGCCGCACAATCAAGTTCTATATCCAATTAAATCATCTTGTTCCAGTTTCCATTTCTATGAATATAAAGTTTCTAACTTAAGTAAGAGAAGTATTGACATGCATCAATTTTACATAATTTCACCTATATTTTAGACAACATTTTACTTGTTATTTTTACGTATTCATCACAGATTGATACTTGAGAAAGGTTTTTCTTGATATTGTGCAAGTTGTATGTGGTTAATAAGAGCAATTTGGAATGAAAAGAACCAACAAAAAAGTAGCCTAATGCGGCGAGACCACACCATAGGTTCGTTAGTAGTGACGTGACAATTACATAACTTGACATGATCACGCAAGAATCCTAGACCAGTGGCTTGACCACACTGGGATCGGGTGTGGCCTTGCCGCTCTATTCAAATGGCAGGCTTGACCACGCTAATGAGCGGTAAATCTGTTTTGGAAGGAAATTTGCTTGCCAAATCTATGGTTTTTACTATAAAAATGATTTTTATGGCTTCTTGACAAAGCTGCTGGTCTAGAGGAGAGTTAGAGAAGGTTAGAGGCAAAGATTAGGGAGATTTTTTAGTTTTTTTTCAAGTTATTCTTCCTTCCTTAGGTTGAAACCCTTAAGGGTGAGTTTTGCCTTTGTCTAGAGAGTTGTAATAAAATTGCTTGAGAGAGAGAGAGAGCTACTATTGTGGAGAAGACAAGATTATTTGTAAGTTTAACAAATATTTATTTCTTGCAATGAAATTGTGCATAGTTTTCTTTGTCATGGTTTTATCAACAATGCGTGACTAAATTCTTCTTCGCGTCTCTATGATGTAGTGGTAGTGAATTTAATTGTGATTTTCAGAGTTATTTTTTTTATAGAATTTCATTATGCTTTTATGGCCTATGTTGTTGGTTAACCGATGAACTTTATTCACTCTTAGCTGGTTAAGTAAAAAGTATCCAGAGTTCAAGTAATAATATTTTGCTAAGTAGAATTTGTTATCTAATTTCTCCTGTTTTTAAGTTGCATATTATTTTTTCCCTGTGGGTTCGATATTCAAGTCTTAATAAAAAAGTCTTATATTACTTGATAACGATATATATACTTTTATAGTATTCCACATTTAAATATAATAATTGTATTCTTATTTTCTTCGAAGTCAAGTTTGTGTTTAGTTGTTGTTGGAGATCAAGTTTTTGGCACTGTTGTGAAATAAGAATTATAATTAAGAAAAAATTAAGAATATAATTGCATACATCGCACTAACATATATGAAGAGCGTCGGGATAAAGTTTTTGGCTACCATTACCGGTGAAAAATACAAAAGTTTTTGGANAAAGTCAAGTTTGTGTTTAGTTGTTGCTGGAGATCAAGTTTTTGGTACTGTTGTGAAATAAGAATTATAATTAAGAAAAAATTAAGAATATAATTGCATACATCGCATTAACATATATGAAGAGCGTCGGGATAAAGTTTTTGGCTACCATTACCGGTGAAAAATACAAAAGTTTTTGGAAGAAAGTTTTAGAAAGCGAATTTCTATTTTTGTAAAGTATTATTTAAATTTTTAGATTTATTATTGTAGTGTTGTTTTTATATAAAGTTCTTGTTTGTGTAATTTTTTTAATTTTATGTTCTTTGTAGTAGTGTATGTGTAGTTCATGTTTTATAGGACTTGTGCCATACGATTCTGAATTAGAAAGAACTATTAAAAAATTTTAAATTTTAAAAATTACTGAAAAATATAAAAAATTTNCTTTTATATAAAGTTCTTGTTTGTGTAATTTTTTTAATTTTATGTGCTTTGTAGTAGTGTACGTGTAGTTCATGTTTTATAGGACTTGTGCCCTACGATTCTGAATTAGAAAGAACTATTAAAAAATTTTAAATTTTAAAAATTACTGAAAAATATAAAAAATTTCAAGAAATGAAAAATCAAAATAATCAAAATGCTAAAATTAATCAAGAGTTTAAACGTTTAAGAGATTATGCAAACCCAACGGTGGATGAAATTCAATGTAGTATTCAAAAACTCGCTGTAGTGGCTAATTCAATTGAAATGAAACCCGCTATTATCCAAATGGTATCAAATAATCAGTTTGGGGGAGCACCAACTACTGATCCAAATTTACATCTTGTCAAGTTTCTAGAATTATGTGCTACATTTAAATATGATAGTGTATCAGATGATGCTATAAGACTTGGACTTTTTCCTTTCTCACTGAAGGATAAGGCTAAGATATGGTTATATTTGTTAGCACCTGGATCCATCGGAACTTGGGGTGATTTAGTGCAAAAATTTCTTGCTAAATTTTTTTCATCATGAAAAACTGTGAAGTTTAGAAATGATAATACATCTTTTTGTCAGTTTGAAGGGGAATCTATTTATGAAGCATGAGAATGATTTAAAGAACTACTGAGAAATTGTCCACACCTATACCATATTGGTTAATAACTCAAACTTTTTATAATGGATTAGCTGAATCTCTTAGATTTATTATCGATGTCGTTGCTGGTGGTTCATTGATGTCAAAACAATTTCATGAAGCTTATGATTTAATTGAAACAATGACTACTAATAATTTTCAATGGCCTTCTGAAAGGGTAAATCCTAAGAAAGTAGGTAATTTTCATGAATCTGATGTTTTTGCAATGTTAGCAAATCAAGTTGTTGTAATTTCAAGGAAGTTAGACCAATTTGAAATTAATTTTTCTCAACCAATGATTAAAGAGAATTCATTAGGCCAAATGGTATATTCTCAAGCATCATTAGAAACTTTAAATGTCATAAACAACAAGCAGAATAACCCATATTCAAACTATTATAACCCAGGTTGGAAGAACCATCCCAAATTTAACCAGAATAATACTTCGGGTGGTAATAATCAATAATGGGAGAACAACCAAGTAAACCCATTGGGAAACTGGAATAACCAAGGGAATATTAATTATAGGCCTACTTATCCTTTAGGTTTTAACAATAATCCACACTTTAAAAAGAAAAAGTTTTTCATAGAAGAAGTGATGTTATAAATGGGAAATCAATTACAAAGTTAAGGAGCTACAATTAGAAATATTTAGAATCAATTAGGACAAATAGCAAATTCATTAAGTAATAGATCCCAAGAAACACTTCCAAGTAATATTGAAGAAAATCCTAAAGACCAATGTAAAGAGCAAGTAAAAGTCATTCAACTTAAAGTGGAAGAGAATTGGAAGGTAGAGTTCAAAAGAGACTGAAATAGAGAGAAAAAAAAATTGAAGAGCCTGAAGAGGACGCTCCAAAAGGTTTAGAGAGACATATTTCTCCACTTAAAGTTAACTTGGAAAAACCACCACCTCCATTTCTTCAGAGTCTTTGTCAACAAAAAGTTGGATAAACAAATTTCAAAATTTATGGAAATGTTTAAGAAGCTTACAATTAATATTCCATTTGCTGAAGCCTTAGAACAAATGTCAAGCTATGTGAAGTTTATGAAGGATATTCTTAACAAGAAATGAAGGTTCAAAGATAACGAGACTATTGCACTTAATGAGGAGTGAAATGTTATAATTTAGAAAAAGCTTCCTAAAATGCTTAAAGATCTTGGTAGCTTAACAATTCCATGTGCAACAAGAGATAGATTTTATAGGAAATCTTTATGTGATTTAGTTGCAAGCATTAACCTTATGCCATTATCAATATTTAAAAGATTGGGATTAGGAGAAAAATCCCCTACTACTGTAACTCTGCAGTTAGTAGATCGTTCAATAACATATCTTAAAGGAGTTATTGAAAATGTCTTTGTGAAAGTGGATCAATTTATCTTTCTTGTTGATTTCATTGTGCTAGATATGGAGGAAGATAAGAAGAAACCTGTCATTTTGAGGAGACCTTTTCTAGCTACAGGAAGAGCAATGATAGATATGCAGAAAGGGGAATTAACTATGCACGTCAATGATCAGATAGTTACATTTAATATTTGCAAACTAATGAAATACCCTACAAAAGGTAAATATGATGAATGTTATAGAATAGATGTGATAAGATATTTAAATGAATGTCATTTCAAAACAATTTATGAAGATAAATTTGAAATGAAAGAGTTGGAACACGAGCAAGAAGAAGAATTATATCAATTTGAAGATTTTTACAAGGAAGATTAAAATTATGTTCGAGAAAGTTTTGAAGTTTTGGACAGAATAGAAAAAGATAAATCTAGTCCATCGATTGAAAAACTTCCTAAACTTAACTTGAAGTTACATTTTAAACATTGAAAGTATGTCTTTTTAGGTGATTCCTTAACATTACCTGTTATAATTTCCTCAAAATTAACTACAAAAGAAGAAATGAGTTTCATGAAAACTTTGAAGAGTTATAAGAAAGCCTTTAGATGAATAATTTCTGATATAAAAAACATCAGTCCTTCAATTTATATGCATAGATTTCATATGAAAGAGAACTGCAAACCCAAGGCTGATACTCAAAGGAGATTGAATCTTGTTATGAAATAGGTTGTTAAGAAAGAGATTTTAAAGTTGTTAAAATTTTAGATTTTCTACCCTATTTTAGATAGTGCATGTGTTAGTCCAATTCACTACTTTCCTAAGAAAGGAGGAGTAACTATGACTATGAATGAACTTAATGAGCTAATACCAACAAGACAAGTCATAGGGTGGTGAATATGCATTGATTATAGAAAATTAAATCTCGCCACTAAGAAAAATCATTTTCCACTACCCTTTCTAGATCAAATATTGGATATACTAGCTAGGCATAAATACTTTTATTTTTTGAATGGATATATTGGTAATCACCAAATACAAATAGCTCCTGAGGATCAAGAGAAAACACATTTTACCATTCCTTATGGTACATTTGCTTTTAGAAGAATGCCTTTTGTTTTATGTAATTCCCTTGGTATATTTCAAAGATGTATGATGGTTATTTTCTGTGATTTAATTGAAAAAGGAATTAAAGTTTTTATAGATGATTTTTTAGTATTTGGAACTTCATTTGAATCATGTTTGGAACATTTATCAAAAGTTCTTAAGCATTGTGAAGAAACAAATTTAGTTCTTAACTGAGAAA
Organism: Phalaenopsis hybrid cultivar; assembly: GCA_002079205.1. Lineage (NCBI taxonomy): Eukaryota > Viridiplantae > Streptophyta > Magnoliopsida > Asparagales > Orchidaceae > Phalaenopsis > Phalaenopsis hybrid cultivar. The sequence goes on from JXCR01040791.1 coordinate 5,226, forward strand.
ATTATCAGCTTATGGTAGCAGGAGGAATTGTTTTAGAACATCAGATTTTGGAAAATGATATGGATGTAGACCCTGCAAAAATTCAAGTGATTGCTAATTTACCTTATCCAATAAGTATAAGGTAAATTATGAATTTTTTAGGGCATGCTGGATTCTACAGGCGATATATTAAATACTTTTTAAAAATTGTTAAGCATTTATGCCATTTGCTTGAAAAAGATGTAATTTTTAATTTTTATAAGGAGAGCCTAAAAGCTTTTAAGTTATATAAAAAAAAATTAGTCACTGCACCAGCTATTGTTTCACCAATTTGGGAAAGATCTTTTGAACGTATGTGTGATGCAAGTGACTATGCTATTTGAGCTGTTTTAGGATAAAAGCATGATAAGATTTTCAAAGAAAACTAATACGCTAGTAGAACTTTTAAGAAGGCTCAAATCAATTATACCACAATTAAAAAAGAGTTATTTGCAGTAGTATATGCTTTTGATAAATTCAGATCAAACTTGGAACTAAATGTGTTGTGCATACTAATCATTCTGCTATTAAATACTTAATGAAAAAGAAGGATGCAAAACAAAGACTGATAAGAAGGATTCTTCTTTTGCAAGAATTTGACTTTGCAATAGTAGATAGGAAGGGAGTTGAGAATCAAATTGCTGATCATCTGTCCAAGCTTGAATTATAAAAACCACCCTGTTTTGAAAAAGAAATTAATGAACATTTTCCAAATGAAGAATTGTTCAGTGTTAATGAGTGGTGTGTTCCATGTTATGTCAAAATTATGAACTTCATTGTTAGTGATATTATACCCTATGGAATGACATACCAATAGAAGAGGAAATTTTTCTCTGAAGCTAAGACTTATTTTTTGGATGACCCATTTTTATATAAACAAGGAAATAATCTTATTATTCAAAGATGTGTGCCTTTAGAAGAAACTTATGAAATTATATAAAAATGTCATAATTCTAATTTTGGGGGACATTTTGGTGTTGATAAAAAAACAAACAAAATTTTGCAATCTGTATTTTATTGGTCTACAATCTTTAGAGATGTTATGCTTATATGAAAACTTGTGATCGATGTCAATGAGTAGACATTATTTCTAGGAGAAATGAGATGCCCCCTAAATTATGTGTTAAAAGTTGAAATATTTGATGTTTGGGGATTAGATTTCATGGTATCAATTATACAATCGTTCAGAAATTTATATATATTGTTAGTAGTAGACTATGTATCCAAAAGGATAGAAGTCATTGCTTTACCTCAAAGTGATGCTCAAAGTGTTGCAAAGTTTTTAAGAACAAACATATTTTATAGATTTGGGATACCAAGAGTAATCATAACTGATGAGGGAAGTCATTTCAGAAATGCAATGATGGAAAAATTAATAAAGAAATATCATATCAACCATTGAATTGCTACTGCTTATCATCCTCAGACAAGTGGTTCTACTGAATTATCCAATCATGAAATTAAAAAAATATTTGAAAAATCTATGAATCCAACCAAAATAGATTGTTCAGTCAAACTTAAATATGCTTTATGGGCTTATAGGACTATGTATAGAACTCCTATAAGAATGTTCTCATACATGCTAATATTTGGGAAAGCTTGTCATTTACCTGTTGAATGGGCCCATTTGTTGTGATAAAAGTTTATCCCTATGGAGCTATGGATATCAAAGATCCTAAAACTGATAAAATATTCAAAGGGAATGGTCACAGGCTGAAACCCTACTTTTTTAGGGGACCAAATTAAATTGAATGATCTTATGTTGTTGGTTCAACTAGAATAAGCACTGGTTATGTTGGGCTGACGACGTTAAACTAAGCGCTTTGTGGGAGGCAACCCATAGTTATCTATGTATTTATTTGAATGTTATGTTGTTGTGTTTGATTTAAAAAACTTTGGTAGTATATTGAATATATAATGGTTTAGTAGTCATTCAAAGACCTTAAAAGATGACATAGACATGTTAGAATGAGTTTTTTGCTGTCAAGCTGACCTGTGCTAAATTAAGCACTTGTGCTTAAGCCCCAACATTCAAAGCTTAAGCGTGAAAGTTTACTAAACGTGCTAAATTATATTTCTAGAATTTTTAAACAAGGTTATTGGGTTTAAACATGGGTTAGTGGTCTAAGAACATTTCTATAAGTTTTAGGCGTGATCTAGAGCCTATAAATAGAAGGGTGTGAGGAGAAGTCTCACCACACTTCAAATTTAACCCTAAATTCTAAGTGAAGAATGAGAGTTTTTGGAAAGATGTTATCTTGGAAGAGTGATTTGAAGAAGATAGAGGAAGCTATGAAGAAGAAGTTCATTAGTCAGAGTGTGAAAGAGTTATAAAATAGTTTTTTAGTCATCAGTATTGAAGGGATGTGATCCTTGGATACTGCTAATATGCAAAGTACAATAATAATTCAGATTATATTTCACTTATATTTCCTTACTTTGCAACAAAACCAAAAACTTGATCCTGAAGAAAAATAAGAATTTAACTTTTAATTTATATATATTGGGATAATATGCATGTATACGTATCAAAATCAAGTAATATAGGACTTTTTGATTAAAACTTGGATATCGAACCCATAGGGAGAATACACAATATGCACTATTGAACAACAAACTTTCTATTTTTAATAAAAAGATAATTATCTAAACTAAAGATGATTTTTGCAGTAATGAAAATTTAATTATTTTTGGTATTTTTATTATTTTGATAGAATAATAACAATTTAAAAAGATAACTAGAGTTTTTATAGAAGAAAAACACTAAATATGAAAATATCTTTCTTGTTATGAATAAGTAATAAGTATAGGAATTCTATTGTGGAAGTATGCAAATTGTATTGTGCCAAATAGGAGCAATAATATTCTTTACCCTTACTAGAAATTTTATAAAGAACATTGGCTAATTTAAAGTTTGAATAGTTTTGAAGACTAGATAGACAGGGAAGATACTAGCTCTCACCTAGAGTTCCCTCAATTCTCTCCACCTGGGGGCTAACATCTCGTATCAGAACATAAAATAATAAACCAAGTTGGGGGCTTTAACCTGTCACTTTAAAGTCCCTAACTCTACACCCTTCAATGAATTCTTGAATATTTGCACTCAATCATATGAACTACATTCTCATTTATACAACCTCATGTGATTCTTTCCAATTATTGACTGAGATAATACCTGCTTGGTTCTTATATGTTCTCACAACAAATTTTAACATTTGGATTGGCCAAATCAAGAAGCAAATGAAGTGCAGGATTTAAATCATCATAACTTCTTCCATCATTGAAGATCAATACTTTACACATTTTCTGTCCAAAACTTAATACCTATCATTTTAAGAAGAAAGATAAAAAAACTACTCAGAATCTATGGAGAAAACAAAACCACACTTTAGTTTAAAAGAAGAAATCATTATCAAACCAACAACAAGTCTCAATTAAAACCAAAAGTAATCTCAAAATAAAAAGATAAAAACTCATCTCAAGTCCTCCACCAAACTCTTGAAGTTCCTTTGATACAATCACTAAAAATATAATAACAAAAAGGATAAAATAAAAGTAAAAGTGGTGCTTAAAAATCTCTTCGAACTAACTCCCCAAATGAGAACTTTCAAAACTTTACAATACTTTCAGTACTATTTTCTAAGTCCTCTCTTCTTTCTTTTATAATTTTCCAAAAGCTGTCTTGGTTTCTCTTCAAAATATGTATAGATTTGATGTATTTCCCTAAGAGATGCATCCTTTCGTGATAATATTTGTCCATGGTGGTTATAACCACCTATTAAGCCAATGGGTGCCTCAAAAATCTCTTCAAAATTCACATAAATCGAATTTACTCGGCCAATAACTGCCACTGACACTTAAGCGCGGGCCTCTGGCACTTAGGCGCGACCTTCTCTGTTTAACCGGCGCTTAAGCGCCAGATCTGACGCTTAGGCACCAAAACTCTTTTGTACATTTTTCAGCTTTTTGCTCCAAATTTGATCCTTTTTCACTCCCTTAAGCATTTTTCACCCTTTTTACCTGTATCTGCAAGAAAAACACAAAAAAACCTTCCATTAACGTGCAATATCTCAAAAAAAAGATATAAAAATGTCTAAAAATATTATATATTTTAGGCGTACCAGGATGACAAAAAATCACTAAAATTAAGGCTAACATGGCTTCAATTGAAGCGAAAGTGATGGAAGTTAACACACATCTAGAGCATATGGGATGACAAATTAAGATGCAATTTAGCAATATTAGTTTTTTTCAAGAGACAGACAAGGCTATGTATTTGAAAAATAAATAGATTGAAGAAGACTCAACTGGAAGTTTTCACCACCATCTGTTTTATCAAATTTATATTCCAAATGCCCAAGGAGAGACTAATGATAGGCCAAGATTCATTCCACCGGAAGGAGAGTGGAATTAAGTTCTTTATTTAGTGTTTGTGTGTTAGTTGTTTGTTTTTTAGTGCTAAGTTTATTTTTTATGTTTTTAATATTATGATTGTTTAGTGTTTGTGTTAGGAACTGTATCATCCAAGACTCTTATGATTGAGAAATTATGTATTCAAAATATATGTATTTTTTTGTGAATTAATATAGATGTTTGTTTGTGTGAAATTTTTTGTTATTTTGTGTTGAATCAAATTAGTTAAGATTGGTGAATCTTGAGGAAGAGGAGAGTTAAAAGGGAAGAAAATAATTATTAAATATTTATAAGACCATTTAGGAGTGTTTGCCTTAAGCTAGACGTGCATGTAACCTAAACCCGAAATATCAAAATTTGAGCACTGGCTCCAAAGCGCCAAGAACCCGCGCTTAAGCGCAGGCTAACCCAAGAGATTGGTGCTTAAGCGTCGAACAATTCTCTCATAAGTGCCAATTCACGTAAATCTATTTGCAAATGGTTAATAGTGAAACTTTCTGTCAAAAAACTCCATTTTTTCCCCAACTTCATCTCTTACCTTCGGTTTTCACAAGTTTGGGAGCTAGGGCATTGACACGTCTAAAAATTACTTACTTTTTCATATATATTTTATGCTCAATTTTAATGATTTTTAATGATATCACATTTTAAAGGAAGGTATTTTTCATATTTTTGGTTTCAAGTACGAAAAATGAACTTTTGGAGAAATGAAGAAAAAATGGTGCATATTGGAGTAAAAACGAGCAAGAAAAAAATTTCTGACTTGACACATTTCAATGTCTTTCTATGCTTAATCTACTTTACATTTCTCACTTGTTTTGAATGAAATTATACTTTAAAGAAAGGTTTTTTTTTCATGCTTATTTTGTAGGTATATCTATTAGGAGCGAAACATGGCAAAATGGAGCTGAAATGAAGCCAAACGGAGCAAAATGGTGGAGCTGCTACAGAGTGGTGCATAATACGCCAAAACTGGTACATGATGCACGAAAATCCTGAGAAATGGCGCATGATGCGCTAGAGATGATTTTTGACGGATTAAGGCGGTTCGAGATAAATTTTTGGCAAATTTTCAATGGGACACTTGTTCTAAACACTCCTTGGAGTTATTCAATGCTTCTAAACAGTTTGGAAGGTTCTTTTATGAAGGGGTATGTCTCTTGGATCAATAAACATGTATTTTGAATTTAAAAAAGTTGACTTTTGGATAAAATTTTGTAGGGAATTTTGAATTCTTTTTGGCGGGAGGCTGTCTTTTATAAAAGAGAGGGAAGTCTAGGGCTTGTAGGGGAGTTTTACACGTAAGTTTTGTGGTGTGTGTGCGTGTGTGAGTGGCGTGAGAGGGAGAAGAAGGAAAGGGAGAGAGAGTGAGAGAAATTCAAGGGTTTGGAGATTTTTTTCAAGGATTATAAGAGAGGGAATGTGAGAGATTTCTTCTTCATTACACTTCTAAGAGAGAATTGAGAGTTCTTCTAAAGAGAGAAAGACGTGAAGAGAACTTCTAGGGATTTTCTTTGGAATGATTGTGAGATAAGCTATTTCTTTTGTTTTGTAAACTTGTTTTTATTAATGAAATCCGTGTTTTGTCAAATCCTTCTCATGAATTCTGAGTAGTCTTCTTTATCTTTCTCCCTACTTTGAGATATAGTTTTGTGAAGAATTGATTTTGTTTTATACAATTTTAAATGTTAAAGATTTGTGATGATTTAAACTTTGATCTCCATTTACTTTTATATTTGGTCAATTGAAATGTTAAAATGTGTTAAGAAATAAATTTTCCAAAAGGGCTATGATTTCTACAACATGGGAAAAATCACATTTGATTCCATGGGAGAGCATGTCATCCATGGAATTGAGTGCAAATAAATAGCGAAATATACTTTATTGGATGTAGAATTGGAGATTTTAAGGTGATAGATTAAGATTTCCAATTTGGTTTAGTTGATTGGAAACTGATGTATGATTGTTGGCACTCAGGTGAGGAAGTAATGGGAGCTCTAGAGTGGCAGCCATTATCCTCCCAGCCTAACCATGAAATTAGGGACCAAAATTTGGATTAGTCAATGTTCTTTATTACACTCGGAAGAGGTAAAGAATATGATTGCTCCTATTCGGCACAAAATAATTTTTTTATATTTTTAAATGATTTTAATTTCTTCACAGTCTATATACTCATTGTAAAGGGGAGGAGACTTTCTTAAATTTGAACTCTTCATCACAAAACTTTGCTTAGGCACAGTAAATTTAATTTTAAATTTTATTAAATAGTTTAGTAAACTTAGTTCTTTTAGTTACATTTCTATTAGAATTCATTAAACCCATTTTAATTTAACTTTCTCACTTTAATTTTTATAGTTTGAATATTGTGATTTATGTTATTATCATAAAAATTTACATCTTCCAAATTAAGACTTCATAGTAGTAGCTAGAATTAACCTAAAGGATTTCTTACTATGCTTCTCTATGGGATCGATACTGGGGTTTTTAAAGAAAGCCCTATATTACTTGAAGTGATACGTGCACTTGCGTAGAACCACTAGTGTGTGAACTATTTTATTTTTTTATAACATTTTAATTTTAACTGCTAAATATAAATTGGGTCAAGCTTTTTGCCATATTTTGGAAGCTAAACTTCTGCATAATTTCAGGAAAGGTCAAGTTTTTGACGTTGTTACTGGGGAGTTAAATTGACATAAAACACGCAGAAAAACTACACACACTAGGGGCACATGAAGTTTTTGGCACCGTTGCTGGGGAAGCTTCGGTAAGAACTTTAGGAGAATTTTAGTTAAACATGTAAGACTTATATTTGGAATTTGTTCCATTATTATATAGTGTGTTTAATTATTATGCATCTTATTAAAAGAAAATCCAAAAAATGAAAAATATTTTTGATATCTTTCACATTAGTTAAGTCTTTAAATTTGTATGCTTAGTTCAAGAGGTGCAGACCTTGAATTTTACAAGTCAGATTTAGAGATAACTTTTGGGAGAGATTTAAAAAGACTTCTTAAATTTAATGTAGAAATGACTGATCAACAATATAATGAATATTCAGATTTAGATTATAATTCTAGTAGCTTTGAAAGAGTAAACCTCAAGAGATTGGCAAATTTTCATGAAGATATGCTTACAATTTTAATTTCTTAGGCTGTAGATATTGAGAGGAAGTTAGATCAATACATAGAAAGATATCCTCAAGGAACCCAAATTATTAAGGAAAATTCATTTGGACAATGGATTGAAATTGGCGATGAGATACATAATTCTTATTCTGATTATTACAATCCAGGTTGGGAAAATCATTTGAATTTTAACAGAAATAATAATTTTGGAGGAGAAAAATAATTTTGGGAAGATAATCAATTTAATCAAACTAGTAGTTGGAATAATCATAGTTATTATAATGATGAACTTTCTTTTCCTCATAATTTTGACATCAACCCCCAGAAGGATGAGAAGGATTTATTAAAAGAGGTTGTTATTCAAATGGAGAGAGTGAGCTGGAGTGTCAATAGACTACAATAAGAAATATGGAAAACTAATTGGGGCAGATTATTAACTCAATTAATAATCCTCCTCAATTTAACTCCAACGCACATGATAAGGAGAAGGAATTAACGTTAGAAGAGGTTGTGATTCAAATGAAGTGTGAGCTAGAAAATCAAGAGGATGCAATAAGGAATATAGAAAACCAACTGGGGTAGATTATTAATGCAATTAACAGTTACCCCCAGAGATTTTACCTAGTTACTATGAGATAAACCCTAAGGAGATGAATGATGAACAATTTAAAATTATCGAACAAATATTTAGAAGAGGATTTAAAGATATGTTTCAAAAGAACATTGAGTTGAGAGATGAGGATAAGGAGACTGAAATACCAATTGAAGAAATTCATAAGGAATTAGAAAAACCTATTTCCTTAACTAAGATAAATATAGAAAAACCACCTCTACCATTTACTCAGTACAAGGGGAAGAATTGAAAGACAACCATGAACAAAAGAGTAACCTGGAAGAATTTGATCCAGAATTTGAATTATCTAAAGAGAATCCAATCCAAAATTTAGGAGATCATGAAGTATCATATAAAGATCCATTTCTTGTAAAATTTAAGGATGATACTAATATGAAAATTGAGAAAATCACTAGAAGAACATTGAATCTAGAAAGAAATATGAGGAATAATGATATGAATCAATTTGAAAAGGAAAAGATAAATTTTCTTTTTTAAATTTAAGGACTTTGTAGGATTTCCTGGATCTGGAAAAGATTGGGTGATTGATCAATGTTTACTTAAATGAAATTTTGATCCCAGTGGAATCAGTTTTCGGGATGGCGACGTTAAGAAAGTGCTTTATGAGAGGCAACCCATAGTTATCAGTGTGGTTTGATTAAGCGTGTTTGAGAGTTATGATTGTTAGTGTTGTATTGTGTTTGCTTTAGTGTGGATTGATTAGTTTAATTGATGATTGATAGATGTTTGGAATTTTAGTGGTTTGATTTGATTTTTGTGTGTCTTGAGAGAGGTGATTCGTTAACTTCTTATTATGACTAGACATATATAATCTCTTGTAGTAGTTGGATTGACGAGTTCACTACGACTCAGGTCTCACTCAAACTTATGTTTTACAAGAGACATCATTAATTTAACTGCAATAATTCCATATCAATTTTGTTACTTCTTTTCTCTGACTTTGTTTTCATTTGATAGGAGCAGCTAACCTATTTGATGAGTGACATGTGGATGAATTTACACTAACCTTATAACTGCTAGTGGTGCTTAATTAAAGGGATGTGGTGACATATGGGGTTGGTGTTCGCGACACAATGTATCAGGAATAATCTTATATTTGGATTAGAGTTTATAAAATCATTTATAAGTACCCAATATATATGTGTAGCGGTTCCATTAGAAATTGGATGTAAGTTAGTGAGATGCAATGAGTTAAAGGAAGAATTGACCTCATTTAT
>JXCR01040807.1:0-19801 GCA_002079205.1 Phalaenopsis hybrid cultivar
TTAGATCACTACTAAGCCCTTAAGACCTAGGTGAGTGTCTTAATTAATTTTGAAAATGTTAAATTTTGGGTGATCATGATTTATTATTTGAATTTCATTTGAACCTCAACTAGGGGTATTAAATTGATTAATTATTGACTTCAAAAGTCATACCCCTAAGTCCTAGATTTTCTTAATTTTGATAAACTTCCAAATTTTAATAATTTAGAAATTTATTAATTTATCCTTTTAATTAAAAAAGTAAGGTTGGTTTCTACCAATTAACCCTCTTTTAATTTCAGTCTTCCAAACAAGTTAATGACAATCAGAAATTGCCCATTTCCCTCCTTGAATTAAGCCTAAATGTTAATTAAGGCAAAATTCCTAAAATTATACTTTTGCCCCTAAGGCTCTAACACTTCATAATTTGTCAAATTCAAATCTAATGACTTTGAAATTTTTATCATACCTAATTCATTAGTCAGTTAAGACATCCGAGGAGAAAATGTAATTTTTTCAATATTTAATTTAATTTGTATAATTATTTTCATGCAAAAATGGAATTTGCCAAAGAAAATTTGCTAACTTGACCAAGGTGAAGCCTAGTCACTTGAAATTTTTACTGGAGGTAGACCTATACTAGAAAACCATTTCGACAAAATTTCATGATTTTTTGAGTTTCATTTCAATTATTAGAATTATTTTAATTTTTGGGGTATTTATTAAATATAAAATATTTTAAATAGGGAAGAATAAGTTTTGCATTTTTGAAAAATCTTCCTAAGGTTAGAGAACCTAGAGAAGTAAATTTTATATTTTTCTAATTTTTCTTTGATTTATTGGAATTATATTAGTGGAAATCCATTTTTTACCCTTTAAAAATTATTTCAATATTCAAAATACAATATCTTTATTTAGAAAATCAGGAAAAATATTCCAATTATTTGTAAGTGCTTAGAAAACAATTTATAACATTTCTATGAATTTTATTATTTTTGTGATTTTTATGAATTTTTAATTATTTAAATTTTTAAAATAGGCTAAAATGAAGTTTTTATTTTAAATACCATTTTATTTTTATAAAATTTCCATGATCATAGAGAACTCCAAAAATAAGTTTTCGTAAGATTATTAAAAGTCATTTTAGTGCCAAAAAGGATATTCAACCTGAAAAAACAATTTAGGTCATCAAATGGACTCAAAATGCTTTGAAATTTTTATGGGGAGTTCTGTGGATCATATCAAAATAGTGGATATAAAAAATCAAGTCATTTTAATATTTATATTTTCCAAAATTAATTATCTTAATGATTTAGGATTTATGAAGATTAGGTGCATTTTAAATGACTCGACTCATGAGAAATTTTTCTAAGAGTTCTTTGGCCACAGTAAACCTTCCAAAATTTTCTTGGATTTTTTCTAAGTAACATGCTAATTATTATGATTAATTTAAGCACACAATGTGTAAAAATTTGAAAAGTATGGATCTCTATCTAAAGGTATTCTCTGGCATTAGAAAAATCAGGGAAGGTTTCCCTTGACAGAGGCTATAACATGCCAAAAACTCAAGCCATGGTGAAATGCCTATATACATTAAGAATCAGAAGACTCAAGACAGTGTTTAATTAATTAAAAATAAAACATGCATCAAATGGACTTCAAATTACTTCTACATTGTTCTCCTTTGTTCACTAAGCAAGAGGGTATTTTTATACTATTTTTTTATTTTTTTGCACTAAGATATGAATTTTTAATGTTAGGGGTCATTTTCTGATTTTTTTTAATTCCCTATTTATCTATTTAAACGTGCAGTGCTGACTGGATCCTATGCAGCTCCGAAGCTCCGCGCGGCAAGCTCCCATTTGATGTTTCCATCCACGCTAGCAGCCACGCGTCCAGCGGTTCATGTAAATAGCACTGTCTGGCTTCATCTTGACCGTCCATCCGATACACGCTCGATCAAACGACGCTCCGTCATCGTCCCCAATGGCCTAGCCCGAGAACCGTCCATCTTCAAGGCTTGATATCTCCCTCATTTTTTAACCAAATTGAATGAATTTTTTTTAAAATGTTCGTATAGACTAGAGGAACATTTCTATATGGTTAAGATGCCATGAAATCAAACCCAAGAAAATGGAGAATCAAAAGAGTCTCTGGATGAGGAGGAGCTCAATATCTTTGTTCCGAAAAGGGAAGCCTTAATCAGAGATGCTTGGAACGTTCTTTGGAGTCAAAGGAGGCTAGGGATTGAGCCTCTGGTTGTGGTGAAATGCGTAGACCCAAATTTGACCAAGGCCGATTTTAGGTGTTGATCAAAGTCTGTATTAGGGGCTCTATGGAAGAGGGATTTGATGGAGCTTTGGCTTATTTCACTGTTGTGAAGGTGTGGGTAAGTTTAATTTTAGTTTGGTGGATTATGGAGGTGTATTGCGCTCTGTCCTGGTTTGCGACAGAAGTTAAAGCTCAAAATTGAGCTTCCACAGTAGGAATCAGTTAGGGAAGATGGTTGGATTACACTGAGGAGGTCTCAAAGAAGCTCTATGAGTGATTTGGGAGGCTTTCTCTGATAAAATTTCAACACTACCTTAATGGCCGTAGAGGTGAGCTCTTATAAAAATGGCTAAGGGGTGGCTATCATGGCCAATTAGGGGGGTACAATGTGGTGCTTAGATAGAGGGCAGAGAGGCTCCAACATCTCATTTGGGTGAGGTGGCCTCTAGGTTTTATTTAGGTGAGACTCAAGGGGAGGTCGCCCTCATTTTTGGCTTTTCCAGCGTCAAGACCGGCCGACCATGGCAGGGGGAGGTGGTTAGGAGCTCAGGGAACCGAGGGGAATCTATCACAACAATTTAACAGGTTAAGGTTTAATTTTGGCAAAAAGATCTTAAGCCTAAGCAAATATGGAAATCAAATCCCTTACTTTAAGGGACCATTGGTCCATGGCTCACTTAGCTTGGGTTAGGTGAGTTTTAGCTCAGGCTTAGGGTCCAACTAATGGCTATGGAATCATTAATTTTGTGACTTTGTGGTGGTTAGGTCACATTTAGTGCATGGGTCCAAGTGGGTGCAAATGACCAAAAATTGGGTTTGGGCTATTATCCATGTCAATTGGTTCAAATAAATCTTTCATTTGGTGTAAGTGGTTGTAAGGAACAATTTTGTTGAAGGATGAAAAAAGTTTTGAGTTCAATTTGAGGGTCTATTTGAAGGTTTTTAGAGATTTGGTCATTTTGGGCATGTTGGGCTCGCCTGGGCTAAGTCCAAATTGATTATTGAGAATGGTCAACAAGAATACCATGAAGAGTTTTAAACATGAATTGGGTGCCAATTTTGGTGTTAAGCAATTCATTTTTGTGAAATTTGGGAACATAGCCAATTTGGTGCAAATTTGGGGATTTTTGGACTTAAGTTGAAATTAAGTGAAATTTAGATTAGGTCATGTGCCCAAAATTGGGGGTTTGACCTATATCAAAATTGGGCTCAAAGAAAGGGATAATTGAGCTTGAATTTGGTTTATTTTGGTCACTTTGAGGGTGAATTTGAGTTTGGGATTGAAATTTGGGGAAATTGGGATCAAATTGAGGGACATTTTAATTGAATTTGGGGAAATTTGGGCTTTTAAAGGCAATTTGGCAGTTTTGATCAAAGATAGTCAAATTGGGTCATGTGGTAGTTGAGCAAAATGAAATTGATAATATTTGGAGTATTTTGAGAATTTTTGGGATTTTTTAGAATTTTTGAAATTTTGGGCCCACTAGGGGCATTTTGGTAATTTGGCAATTTTTTGGTGATTTTGGATAATTTGGGTATTTTCAAAAGGTTTGAAATGATTTTTGAACAAGTTTAGGTATTTTGGATAAATTTGGGAATTTTGACCAAATTTAGGGTTTCAAGGGTACTTAGGTAATTTGGGGGAGTTTAAGGGCAAAAGACCAGGCCGAGTATTTTGAGTAAAATTGGGGAACTAAACACCAAAAGTAAGCCATGGAACAATGGAACCCCATTTGGTCCTCTATGTATTGGTCTTAGCTTAACCCTTGCCTAGGGCTAGTAGGTTTAGGGGACCATCTACATGAGTTTCTTAAAGGCTCAAGGGACCAAAGTCAGGAAATTTTGGGTTTAGGGTAGTGAGTGATTGTGAGTGAAGTGAGGGCCCTAGCTTTAAACTAACACCCAAGGTCAACCCTAAGGTCAAATAGCCCTATAGAAACTTTCCTTGAGCTCCCCCCATTATGACCCCACCTACTAAGTGCTAGAGGTTAGGACCAATATGTGGAACTTCAAGTTGAGTAAAGAAGAGTTTAGAATTTCTAATCGTGGGGGTGCCTTTTCTAGTGTTCTAAGAATACTCAATAGGAAAGTCCTATGGCTAGACCCTAGGCTACTAAAGAGAAAGACTAGACCTCAACCAAAAGTGAGGTCAACAGAATGGACCCCTAATAGGTGTGGTGTGCTGGGTAAGCACACCACGCGTATTGGCGTTGACCGACGAGCTCAACAAAACCAATAAAAACTCCTAAGTCAAGAGACATAGAAGGAGTGTGGGATTGTGTGTGCTATTTGCTTCTGCTCGGGAATATAGCAGGTGAATATTTGATCAAAGTCATGAAGTAGTGACTCTCATTGTGGATTAGAGAGTAGATTTTGATTTATGTGATTTCAGGAATTTATAGAGGATGGGAATCGGTGTGTAAGTGTTGATCCTAAGGGATTTAAAATATAGGTATTAATTTTAGAAGAGGGTCGAAAGTTAAGCTACAACCTTGAAAAGAGAGGAATCAGGAGTTTGAGACTGATCCCAAGACAAGGATTGAAAGTTAAAGATCAATCATAAGAGAGAGTGCCATAAGATAGGGACCGACCTCAAAAGGGTGAATCAGAAATGAGAGAGTGATTTGAAAATGAGAATTGAAAGGTAAGGATAAATCTGAAAAGAGAGCGTCGAAAGGTAAGGACCGACCTCAAAAGGGTGAATTAAAAGGTGGTGAATGATCTTAAATGAGAATTGATAGGTAAGGGTCAATCTAAAAAAGAGAGTGTTGGAAGGTAAGGACCGACCTCAAAAGGGGTGAATCAGAAGGTAGTGACTGATTTGAAATGAGAATTGACAGGTAAGGGTCAATATCAGAAAAATAGCATCGAAAGGTAAAGACCGAGCTCTAAAGGAGTGAATCAGAAGGTAGTGATTGATTCAAAATGAGAGTTGACAGGTAATGGTCAATCTCAAAAAAGAGCGTTGAAAGGTAAAGACCGACCTTAAAAAGGGCGAATCAGAAGGTAGTGACTAATTCAAAATGAAAGTTGACAGGTAATGTTCAATCTCAAAAAGAGAGCATCGGAACGTAAGGACCAACCTCGAAAGGGTTGAATCAGAAGGTAGTGACTGCTTCGAAATGAGAATTGACAGGTAATGGTCAATCTTAATAAGAGATCGTCAGATGGTAAGAAATGATCTCAAAAGGGGTGAATCAGAAGGTAGTGACTGATTTGAAATGAAAGTTGACAGGTACTAGTCAATCACAAAAAGAGAGTGTCGGATGGTAAGGGTTGACTTCAAGAGGGTGAATCAGAAGGTAGTGACTGATTTGAAATGAGAATTCTACAGAGTTTGTAGTGTTTAATTTTAAAGACATGTGTTGTATGTAAAGGTCGACATTGTTAAAGAGGATTTGTGAGAATTTGAGAGTTCTTTTTTTGCACAGAATGTGAAATTCCGCTGGGATGTGAAGAGAATTAGTGTAGACAAAGATAGTTGTGCTGCGCGAACAAAGAGTAAGAAACTCCAAATCAAGAGAATCCACTCAATAGATTTATTTTCTTTTCTTGTTATTTTTATCACATTTAATTTTCAAAAATACGTTAATTTTTTTAATTTTAATTTTAGTTTGTTGATTTTTTGAAAGAAAGATTTTTTTTAATTATTTACATTTATCATAATTATTATTTTTTTGTCATTTTTTCATTTGATTGTTTTCTTTTTTATCATTAAATGTTTATTGTTTTGTTTTTCGTTCATTGTAGTTGCGAACCAATGCATGGTTCAATGGCTTTTATCCATTGCACCGAGAAGGGCAATTGAACAATCAGAAATTTTTTCTGGAATGAATTTCATTAATTTTGCTTCAATAAAATGTTACAGATGAAAAGTAGGCCAATGCCTCAAAAAGAGTACAATATGCAAACTGCATGAAGGTATATCTGGAATGTGTCATGTTGAGAACATATCATGCACTGATCATGTCTGATACATATCATATCTGAAATGTAGTAGAGAGGAAAGAGAAACCCTCTAAAAATTTGTCCCCTTGCATAGTGAGCTCGTGATCAAGCTGACCTTCTGAGCCACGTTCTAGGACAATAATTCCTTTCACGTGCGCCTAGAGGTTCGACCTTCTCATAGCTCATATGACAACATTTCTTCGAGTTCAGGATCCGGAATAAAGCTAAACGGTATTTTGTTGTTGTCCATTCGTCAGAAAGTTACAGACACCCTATGGCGTTGTACTCCGGGAATGCAGTGCTTGGCAACGTCTGCACCATTACCTTTTAGAATGAGCACTGAACCAACCGGTAGGGGAATCTCAACAGATCCTTTGAATTTTTCAGAGCCGATGACATCGATTTTTTTTCTAAAGAGAATATTGCTTTCACTTATGAGTAAGACTGTGTAGAAGGGTCTTACAAAATCACGATGGTCAATGTGAGGTGGTATGCAGTCTCCCTCATCATATATGTTGATGATGCAGCTATTGGGAATGCAGTCAACTGGCAGTATGTTCCATCAAAGCCTTCGTTTAATCATCCATTTGATCATCAAGGGCAGAGGATCCACTTGATCGTACCTAAGAATTTCGTGAGGATTTCCTTGCCTATCGTTCGTGAAATTATAGCAGCACCTACATTGTATTGTAATCCTTCTCTTTCCTCTTATCCATTTCCTTGGCTCAGAGTAGGTTCTTTCCATGAGAAAGCCTGCTCGACCTCTGTCTCTTAAGTCAAAGATACAATCTAGAATTCTTTGTTCATCTCTTTTTGAAAAGACCCTCATATACAATTCCAGACCTTCCAATATATTGACGAGTTCTCCACGGACTTCTTCGTAGAACTCATAGCTTCTTTGTTGACTTTGCTGATTTTATAATATTCTGTTATGCTGAGGATGGGCGGTTGGCGCGGACATTCCCTCATTTCATGGTTGAAAAGAATCCAGACTGGCATCTATGTTACCTCTAATGGGATGTATGACTCGGCGTCCATCGAAACATATGGCTCGTTATATCGTGGGTCATATCATTCTGTACCAATGGGAACGTATGCCCCCTCCATCTGGCAATCGTTAATCTGAGATTGTTTATCATTAGAGGCATATTCTTCAAGAGTGTTGAAATGCTCCAAGCGTAGGACAATACAGTCCGAACATTCGACAAAAGCTCCTGTAGCTGACGCTTGTGGCGGTATTTCAACGTTGCAAATAGGGCAACCCGCACACAGGTCATCAAAGGTTGGTCGTAATCCTGGCTCTTGAACATACCCAGGTTCCTCATCTGTGGTGGGCAAGTGAAAGAAGTTTCCTGCATATATGGTTCATAGATGTGTCCTTCTGGAATGGGGACGGGTTGGTTCTTAATTTTTTGAAGTCTCTTTTCTTCTCTCAAGAGAGCTCTGTGCTTATGATGGTTGGCATTTCTCCGTTGAGTCCTCCGTAGTGAAGCGAACGGTATCCTACCGTTGTTAGAAGCAACCAAGATTCAAGCCGGAGTGGCTACTATGGATGGTAAATGCCTGGTTCCTTCCATTGGATCCTATTTTCTTATCACCTCTTTCCCATTCAGCCAGGGATTTCTTTTGGATCTGAATTTCAGAAGTGAGGGCAGTCCCACCTTTTCTTTTTTGCTGACTACATCCATAAGAGGACCTTTGTAGCTCATGTCAATTTCATTGAACTCTATGTCAAAGTCAATAATGCAACCTTGTGGTGCCATCTCCTCATTAAGCACGAGGTTCCAACCATCCTTGAAGGAAATGATCAGCTTCTGACTTGACATTTTTCTGCAGGCGATAGAAAAAACAACAGTGAGCTGAAACATAGCTTGAACAAGAACAAAGCAGAAAATTTTTTTAGTTAGAGGAAATTTTGATTTATTTGGGTGACAAAGTTATTTATTTATGTGTTTATTTTGTTTAAATTAGTAGAATATTAAATTTAAACTTAAAGGTAGAACAGAGAATTGCAATGTGTAATTTTCCAAATTCTTCAATAAATTGAGGTTAGTTACAAAATTTTTTGGACCCGGTCACAGACTTTTGACCACATAGATAACCCCCAGAACGATCATAATTTTACAATTTTTAAATCAAGCGGCAATAAGTAATGTCAGGTTGCGCAGTATTATTTCAGGTATCGTCCGTTGATTGGCAGCATGGGTCTTTCATCCCAAAAACCTACTAATTTGTAGGCTCCTCCTGTGTAGACCTTTTCAACATCAAATGGTCCCTCCCAAGTTGGTTCAAATTTTTCACCTATCTTGTGGCATGCAAGAATAGGCCTTTTGGGCACGAGAACAAGGTCACCAACTTTAAATGTCCTTGGGCAGACCAATTTGTCCTAAGCTTGCACCATCTTTGCCTGGTAAAGCTCCAAATGTTGTTGTGTTTCAAGCCATTTTCCTTCAAGTTTCTCTAGTTCTTAGAGTCCGAGATTTGAACTTTCCTCTATTGTAAGTTGATTGGCGATTGCGACTCTGAGAGATGGCATTTGAATTTTTAGTGGCAGTACGACTTCTGACCCACACACGAGCATGTAAGGTTTACACTGAGTGGGAGTCCTGAATGTCATTCGGTAGGCCCACAAAGCTTCTAGCAGTTTGTTGTGCCAATCTCTTTTATTTTCATCGAGAGTTTTCTTTAGAATCTGTACCAATGTCTTGTTGAAGGCCTCAGCCAATCCATTTGCTCTAGGCTAGTAAATTGTAGAGTATCTTCAATCTATCCCATGTCTTGTAACAAAATTGTTGATTTTGGTGCTTTTGAATGTTGTCCCGTTGTTGGTGATTACTCTGCACGGTACATCGAAACGGTAAACAATTTGACTCTTGAAAAATTGGAGGACCTGCTGTGTTGTAACCTCTCATAGCGGTACTGCCTCTGCCCATTTAGAGTTGTATTATGTAGCGGCGAGAATAAATTTTTGTCCTTTAGATGTTGCAGGGTCTATCGGACCTATTTTGTTCGTTCCCTAACACTCGAATGGCCACGAAGCAACAATTGGTGTAGCACATTCGGAGGTTGGTGCAAGACCACCCCATGCTTTTGGCATTGGTGACATTTTCTGGCTGTCTCCATGCAGTAGGATATCATTGCTGGCCAATAATGTCTGAGTCTCTTGATCTTCATTTTCATCTTTGACCCTGACTGGTGAGCACCACACAATCCGACATGTACTTTTTTGGAGATATTTTGTGCCTCGGCTCTGCATAAGCATCATAGCCACATCTGATTGAACGATCTTCTGTAGAGGGCATCACCTACTAGAGCATACAACATAGCCCTTTTTGTGATGTGATGTGCCTTTGACTTGTCTTCCGGCAACTTTCCAATATGCAAATATTCTATTAATGGCTTGCGCCAATTTTCATTGATATCCACAAATGCAATAGTTGTTTCTTCTTTTATGAGCTTGTGTAGGTTGTCAAGGTCAATTCAAGATAGAAATTGTCTTCCTTGTACTGAGATTTCAATGGAATCCTCTGGGGGACACGCCAGCTCCTTAGCGAGTTTTGCTAGAGCGTCGGCATGGAAATTTTCTCCCCGAGGAATCCGATAGAAAGTCACATAGAGGATTTACTCCAGTAGCCTCATCGTGTAGCAGCGATATTCATCTAGTCTTGGTTTTAAAATCTTGTATTGTCCGGTGACTTGTTGGATGACAAGTTGAAAGTCGTCATAGATGGCATATCTATTATGTCCATTGAAATTGTCAACTCCAACCCGGTGATTAAGGCTTCATACTCTGCTTTGTTTCTGGTGCATGGTTCTATCAGGTGGTATGAGAACCTCAACATACCTTTATCTGGCATGATAAAGATTAAAATGATACCTGCTTTGCCTGGTATAAGTATGCCTGAGCTTTTGTCTTTTCTGGCTGATGAAGCACCGTCGAAGTACATCTCCCAGCGTTGTACACTGGCAAATTCCATTTGTAGCACTTGTTCATCTGGTAGTTCGTTGTTGAGAGGGGACCCAACTGGCAGTGGGTGTGCAGGAAGAAAGTCTGCTAGAATCTGTCCCTTGATAGCAAGGAGGAGAACAAAAGTTATATCAAATTGCAATAAAATCATGGACCATCGTGCTAGAAATCCAAAAAATGTTGGTCGGGTCATCAAATACTGCAACAGATTAACTTTCGAGATTAGGGTATGAGAGAGCATGTAATGTCTAAGCTTTTGGGCGGCAAAAATTAGTGCTACATAATGCTTCTCAATAGGTGGATACTTCATCTCCATCGGTATTATACGACGACTTAAGTAGTAGAGTGTGTTTTCTTTACCCTCATCATTGACTTGGGCTAAGAGGGCTCCAAGAGATTCGTTTAAAGCCGTGATATAAAGTATCAAAGGTTACCCTGGAATAGGGGCTACCAAAACAGGAGGTTTCATTAAATATTGCTTAATGTTCTCAAAGGCCCACTGACATTTCTCTTCCTAAATGAATTTGGCGTCCTTTTTAATTAATGACGAGAAGGGCTGCACCTACCTGCGAGATTAGAGATAAAGCGTCTCAGATATGCCAACTTCCCTTGGAAGGAACATAGTTGTTTCAAAGTTTTAGGAGGAGGCATTTTCAAGATAGCTTTAATCTTATCCGGGTCGATCTTGATTCCCCGATGACGGAAAATGAATCCTAGAAATTTCCCGGAGGTGATGCCAAAGGTGCACTTTAAGGGATTCATTTTAAGTTCATATCATCATAACCGTTCGAACACGATCCTCAAATCATATAAATGGTCTATTTTTCATTTACTTTTGATGACCAAATCATCCACGTAACATAATGCTTGATTTTGAATAAGGTCGTCAAAAATTTTAGTTATTGCACGTTGATATGTTTCTCTGGCGTTCTTTAACCAAAACAACATCACTGTGTAGCAAAAAATTCCAATCAATTTTCTGAAGGTTGTAAGTGCTTCATCCTTGGGAGCCATCTTGATTTAGTTGAACTCGACGATCCATCCATGAAAGAGAAGATTTCATGTGTAGAAGCGATATCCACCATCATTTCCGGTATTGGTAGTGGAAACTCATCTTTTGGACATGCTTTATTTATATCTCTGAAATCAACACAAATGCATATTTGTTCATTTTTCTTTTTGACTGGAACAATGTTAGCTAACCATGTTGGGTACTACTCTTCCTGTATAAAGTTAGCATCTATTAATTTCTTCACCTCAGCTATGACTTGTTGTTCTATTTTGAGGCGCATTCGTCCGGGGGCTTGTTTTACAGGTGTCATATCTTTGTCCACTCCAAGTTTATGTACTACTACTTTTGCTGGCAGTCCTGGCATTTCATCATAACTTCAGGTGATGCAATATTTGAATTTTATTAACAGTTTGATCAATTTTGAACATTTTTCATCGTTGAGCAGAGAGCTTAAAAATGGAGGTCAGGGTTGCTCTTTTGTTTCGAGGTTAATTTCCTTTAACTCATCAACAGTTGACTTGATTTCCTCCTCAAATTCTAGCAGAGCATCTTCTATTAGCTGATCAGTAGAGTCATCCTCTACATCGAGGCAATCCTCTTCTGATTTACTAATAACAACTATGCAAAATTCTGAATCATCGACTGATCGGACTGTACCAAATCCGAGACCCTCTTTTGTTTTGGGAGTTTGACTTTTAACACTCCACAATTTTTCAAAAAGCTGTAGTTTATTTTATGGCATTTGTTTTTGCAAATGTCCTTGTTGAGCTAACTTTTGTACGTAAGGCAAAAACTAACCAAAAGGCAATTCCATTAATTCATTGGGATCATCATCCAAATTTACATGATTTTCAAGATTAACAGAGGTAGAAGCATGATAAAATTTGATCGATTTTGAACCAACACTACGGACTTCCTTGACCTCCAAACTCTTGACGTTTTGAGGGAGGATCAGAGCAAAGGGTCATATTATTCACATAGTGGTTTATCCAATCGTACATTATTTCATATTCACTTTTCTCCATATCTTCTAAGGATATATCGTACTGAAGTTTCTTCTATTTTGTCATCATTATTTCATCTTCAGAACTGTCTTCATCACCAATGTTGATGGTCGGCCTAGTCCGTTCAATAATTAGATTGATTCTTCCTTATTTATATCCCCGGCCTCGACTTTGGGTGAGCAAACCAAAAGAACGTCCACCAATTTTGATGTAGACGGGTGGCGAAAGATCATTGAAGTGGAGTTGAATGGCCTCCTTTTTGTGATTTTTCTGTATCTTCAATTTTGGTTGTCAAAATCTTACGCGAGATGATAGTTTTCTTTGATGGCGCGTAGTAGGCAGGATATTCATGAATACCGACTTCATGAATTGAAAACATTTTTAGATCTCCTTTGATGCAGTATTCTTGTCATTTTTTGTAGTTTTTGATGCACTAATGTAGAGATGATAGAACCATGTTGTGTTCATGAATCTACGGTTGACCAAGTAAAGCGTTGAAAGAAGTCTTGACGTCAATGATATGAAATTTAGCGGTTGTTGTTAGTTCTCCGACCTTCATAAGTAATGTGATCGATCCAAGGTCTCTTTCTCTTTTTTGGTTGAATCATCTTAGCATCATTTTATCGGTCGTAAGATCTTGGGCTTCAATGTCTAAATAGGCCAATGTCCGTAGACTCATCAAGTTGATAGATGCTCCATGATTTACTAAAACTCTAGACAAAACAAATCTGCCAATGTTGACTAAGATGTAGAGTGGTCGGTTGTGGTTGGTGGTACCATGCAGCAAATCTTCATTTGTGAAGGTTACCCCTGACTATTCTTTTAGCGAGCAAACTTCATCTGAGGATGTGCTGACCAACTGAGCTAAGCAAATCTCTAGGTCGAGCAATGCTGTAACCAGAGACTCTCTCATCTCCTTTGATAGGATCACAGAATCATGCTTAGTTGAGTCGGCAACTTCCTAAGATGAGCTAGCACATTGTAATACAATTTGTATGGTCTTCCGATTTTTCCTTGGTCATATGTTTCTTCCACAGGTGGAGGTGGAGGTAGTTCCTCTCGAGTTACTACTTATTTTCCTTTGTTTGTAGGAGCTATCTTTGGGGGTAATACTTTCCCACTTCTTAAGTTTATTTCTGTAATTTCTTCTTCTTGAGGTATCATTATTGAATCATCCAGTGTTTCTTCTTGGTCGGATAGATCTAAGTTGAGGGTGAGTGGTGTGTCGTGGTGTTTGAGGATTTGCTCCTCGCTCTCTATGCTGTCATAAGTAGTATCGTTGATGTCTTCTTCTATATTGTTAGCGAGCTCACCAGACTCAAGTACAATTTGAGGATCATTTTGGGAATCGAGATCAGAGTTATATTGGTCACAATCGATTATGTCATCACTAGAAATAGTTAAAACGTAGTTGAAATCATGCTCATTATATTCATCAGCCCCTGGAGGGGTAAAAAGATAATCATACAAAGCCAGGGGTTTGATGATTTTTATCCTCGAATCTGAGACAACCAATCTAGTAGAGGCATCCCCTATCCTACCCCCAGTGCTATCAATCTTTGTGATGGCGTTCTTCTTTTTTTTTTTACTTTGATGATGACGACTCTTGCGGTGAAAGTTTCATCTCAGGCTTGGCGGGCTGAAGACTCTGAGCGGTAGTTAGCTTTGAAGTGTTCTAAATTTGATTTAACATCTTCTTGGATGATTTGTATCAAACTGTATCCCATCCATCTTTTCTGGCATGTACAAAAGATTATTTTGATGAATTTTGTATTTGGTTTAGCACCCTCTTAAGTTTGTTCCAAGTTGTACTCCATCCATTTTTTTTCCAGCATACGGATCAATCAGAGAGATTGGCTCAGTTGAAACCATATTTATAGAACCTTTTTCAGGTTCTTTCAAATACTCTTTCAGAATCTTTATGTTTCCTTCTTTGAGATTTTTCTCAAGCCAATCCTTAAAGATGAAATAATCTTCTATTGTATGTCCCAGTAATCTGTGATATGGGCAATAATTCGGTTGATCCTTCTTATCGACCTCATCAGGTTTATTTGGGTCTGGTAATTTAAACTCGGGCCTCTTCATCAGACTTCTGAATAATTTAGATACAGCTTCATCTTTGAAAGAGTACACCATTTTTTTTCATTCTGTCAGAGACATTTTTTTATTTTGAGATGATCCTCCTTGAGGCGGTTGCTGATTAGATTGGCTATTTTTTTTTTGGATTCTGCTGTGACAAAGATTGACGAGGAGTTTCTGCAAATATCTTTATTGGTTGTTTTCCTTTATCAACAGTTCCGACTATTCCAGATTTATTTTCAAACACTCTGGTTGTCTTGGATTTCTCATGAGAATCCATGTGTTTGATTTCTTCGTGAAGACTGCTAGCCTTACTGAGTGGCTTCTCTAAGGATTTGATGGTAAGTCCCTTAAGCATGAAAGCTACAGGTCCATGATTGCTTTTGAGTAGGATTTCAATTGCATGATGTTCCTGTAGCTGAGGTTCACACTTCATGCTAAGGTTTCTCCACCTCAAACTGTAATTCATTGAAGTCTCGTTGGGATTTTGTTTCTCCATCATGAGTTCTCTTATAGAAACATGATATTACGCTCCAGCGAATCTTTTTTTAAATAATTATTCCAACTCGGTGAATTTTTTAACCGATCCATTAGGTAAATAGGCATAACAATCGAAAGCAACTCCTGACAGACTGTTGACAAACTATTGACAGAGTAAAGCTTCATTATTTCTTGTACTGCCACAACTGACTTGGAAGTGTGCTAGGTGTTGTCTGGGATTTCCGGTCCCATCAAATATCTTGAAGCTTGAGAATACAAAACCATTAAGGAAAGGTACGATATCGAACTCTTCTGGGTAAGGTCTACCTTTTAGAATCAATGCACCACCCTTCGATTGGGTTAAGGCATCCCGAATTTGCTCGACCATCTGTTTGAATTCTTTTTCAGGTTGCTCATCTCTTTTTGTTGAGGAAACCTCTCTTCTTTCATGTGTAATACTTATGATTTCTGGTTGGTTGATTTCTGGAGATGCTAGTTGCGGCACTTGTGACTGTCCTTGAATAGTGGCCATAGCAATCATGGTGGTGGCCATCTCTTCTGTCCTTTTCTCAAATAGGTTGACTTGCTCATCCCTTAGGAGGATAGCCCTACGCAGCTCATCTACCGTGTTCTCTTCAGTAGAAGATTGAGTGTTATGTGTAGATGCAGCGGCCCTAGTCTCTATAACATGGACGTCCATGAAATCTTATTCTAGGTAGTCATTATAGTCAAAATCATCATCATTGTTGTCAATGGAAACTCCATGTTCCCGAGCCAACTCAGAAATGTCAACTATGAGCTTTCAACTTTTTCTCCAATTATCGATTCTTGAATCATCTTAAGATCTGGAGGACCCTTTTGGACATCCTCTACTTGTTCTTCTATCTCCCTCGCAATGGTTGTGACGATGTCAGATATTTCAGACCCTGGCTTCATTCCATGATCTTGCCCTGCGGGTTTACTGGACTGTATCGGTGCAGCAACCTTGGATATCCATAATTTCCTCTTTGACGATGATGTCTCAGGATGGAGTATCCTAACAGAAACATCGATATATCGAGGAGAAATATGCTCCCCACGGTGTATACCAAATACTATATCAGGTAACCTCTGTCTTTTATTTGTAAGGAATATATTTGTGATGTATGCTTGGTAGGATTTTCGAACCCAGTCTTGACTTTACTGGTCAATGGCCAATGGTCACGGTAGTAGTGGAATCTGCAGTAACGACGATAGTGTCAACCCTGTTTCTCAGGCAGAACCAGACGGAAACGCGACCGGATAGATTTTCCTTTAAATTTTCTTTGGCGGACTTGATGTCCCTTAAAATATTTTCCTTCATTTCAGGGGATTATGCATGTTCCACTCGTTTGAGTAACTCACGGACTGAACAACCCTCTTTGACAGCTAATCTCTGAAAAATTGAGCTGACTCGAGTGATAGTGTCAGCGCTATTTTGGTTGGAGTTACCCGTAAGAAGCTGTCGGTCACCGGAATTAAAATCCCGATGTTTTAATTTACATATATATTTAGTTTTAGAAAAATATGACATCAAAGTGATCTCATATTTTTCATAGTTTAAATGAAAGAGCACTATACCTCAAATCATGTATCTATCCCAAAGGATAAACACAAGACCTGAGGATGAGACTCAATCAAATAAACTAAGGAATATATGACATTTGTTTGGTCTGCGAAACCTTTGTATTTGTCGACAAGTTCCCCTATTTAATATAAAGAATTAAAGCTTCCTATAAGGGCAAGCTCCTATAGCTAATTACATCTTAAATGACCAAAATCACCTAAGAAGACTCTCGATAAAAATTAGGAAATATTAACTTCAAGGGGTTTCAAAGGGTAGGACTTTTCAATGAGATCAGTCGTAGAGATTTGAAAGGGGATTGGGTCAAATTTAAAACATGTGAAAGGGGATTGGTTCAAATTTGGAACATTTTGTTGTAGGGTCCAAAGAAGGAAGAATTAGGGGATGTATTGGATCCAGAGAAGAACCCCGGTGACTTCCCAAGCTATCCTAATGTTTGGCTACATTTCTAAGGAGAAATATTTAGGTGTTTCATCCTGCCAATTTTATTGGTTAGGGCTTTCATTTGTGTAAAACTATCACACAAATAGTTTGAAAGATCTGAGGATTTAGGTCGTGACAAACAATAACCTCTAAATCCTAAGATGAGTTAGGGCTTATATTATATAACAGGGCTATACAAAAAGCCTAAAGATAAGGTGAGGATTTACTTTGTGTCGGCACTATTTTTGGTATGGGGTTTGCCCGTAAGAAGCTGTTGGTCATCAGAATTGAAATCCCGTTGCCCGCTTCGGAAGGACGTTTTAAAAAATTTTATTTTTGAAAAAGATGAAGTCAAACTGACCCCATAATTTTCATAGTTTAGATGAAAGAGCGTTTTACCTCAAATCCTGTATCTATCCCGACGGATGAACACAAGAATTGAGGGTGAGGCTCGATCAAATAAACTAGAGAAAGTTATGACATCCGTTTGGTCTGCGAAACCAATGTATTGGCCGACAAGTTCCCCTATTTAATGTAAGAAATTAAATAGGGTGTCTGCAAAACCAATGTGTTGGCCGACAAGTTCCCCTATTTAATATAAGGAATTAAATAATCTACGAAACCAATGTGTTGGCCGACAAGTTCCCCTATTTAATATAAGGAATTAAATAGGGTTTATTGAGGGTGAGGTTCGATCAAATAAACTAGAGAAAGTTATGACATCCGTTTGGTCTGTGAAACCAATGTATTGGCCAACAAATTCCCCTATTTAATATAAGGAATTAAATAGGGTTTATATTATGCTGCGTTCGGGAAAAGCTTCCTATAGGGGCAAGCCCCTATAGTTAATTACATCTTAGATAAGTGAAGTTACCTAAGAATACTCTCAATAAAAATCAAGAAAAATTATCTTCAAGGAGTTCAAATGGTAAGGACATTTCAAAGATATCGGACTAAGAAGTGTGAAGGGGGATTGGTTCAAATTTGGAACATTTTGTTTTGGAGTCCAAAGGAGGAAACACTAGAGGATGTCACGGATTTGAAGGAGAACTTCGGTGACTTCCTAAGCTATTCTATTATTTGGCTTCAATTTATGAGAAATCATTTAAATGTTTCATCCTGCAATTTTTATTAGGATTTACATTTGTGTGAAGCAATCAGCACAAATAACCTTACAATTTTTTATTAGGATTTACATTTGTGTGAAGCAATCAGCACAAATAACCTTGAAGATGTGAGGTGTTTATTAGGATTTACATTTGTGTGAAGCAATCAGCACAAATAACCTTGAAGATGTGAGGATTAGTCGTAACAAACGACTACCTCGGAGTCCTAGGGCGAGTTTAGGGCTTAGATTGTACAACAGGATTGGTGACAACCTCGGAATCCTAAGGCAAGTTAGGGCTTAGATTGTATAACAGGATTGTACAAATGCCATTTGTGTGAAGCAATATCAAATAACCTTGAAGAGGTGAGGATTTAGGTCATGACAAATGATTGTGTGAAGCAATCAGCACAAATAACCTTGAAGATGTGAGGATTTAGGTCATGACGAATGATAACCTCGGAATCCTAAGGCAAGTTAGGGCTTAGATTGTACAACAGGATTGTACGAATGCCTATTAAGGTGAGTTTAGGGCTTCTATTATACATTATGGTTCTAAAAATGCCTAAAATATGTGTGTGAGGAATTATGCTGCACTAGGAAAACAACCTCGAATTCCTATGGCTTTGCTATTTAAAGCTAAGGAAGGGATTTATTAGTGTAGATCCTCTTGCTGTTGAAGATGGTCAGGCTGCCCACCATGTAAGCTCCAAGCTCCTCGTTGTAGCATAGTTCAAGTTTTCTAGATCATTTGGTTATAATGTCAAATCAGGTGACCCTATGGTTAAAGTTGTTAAATTTTATTATGGGCATATTAAAGTTGATTAAAGCGACACCGGTCAAGATCCCCCGGTTAGAGTTCAAGGTTTCTAGGTCATTTGGTTATAATGTCAAATCAGATGACCCTATAGTTAAAGTTCTTTAAATATTTTTTTATTATGGGCATATTGAAGTTGATTATAGCGACACCGGTCAAGATCCCACGGTGTTATTATGGGCATATTAAAGTTGATTAAAGCGACACCGGTCAAGATCCCACGGTTCCGTCGTATTATGGGCATATTAAAGTTGATTAAAGCGACACCGGTCAAGATCCCACGGTTCCGTCTATCTTGGTCATTTGGTTATAATGTCAAATCAGGTGACCCTATAGTTAAAGTTCTTTAAATTTTATTATGACATTTGGTTATAATGTCAAATCAGATGACCCTATGGTTAAAGTTCTTTAAATTTTTATTATGCTAGGTTATTTGGTTATAATGTCAAATCAGGTGACCCTATGGTTAAAGTTCTTTAAATTTTATTATGGGCACATTAAAGTTGATTAAAGCGACACCGGTCAAGATCCCACGGTTCCATCGTCCCGGCACCACTAAGTCTATTGGAATCACTTAGTCCAAATGAACTTACTAAACTCAACTTAATGAGTTCCATAATTAATTATAATATCAAATCAGGTGACCCTATGGTTAAAGTTCTTTAAATTTTATTATGGGCATATAAAGTTGATTAAAGCCAAGTGACCCTATGGTTAAAGTTCTTTAAATTTTATTATGGGCATATTAAAGTTGATTAAAGCGAGATAACCCTATGGTTAAAGTTCTTTAAATTTTTATTATGGGCATATTAAAGTTGATTAAAGCGACATCGGTCAAGATCTCATGGTTCCATCGTCCCGGCACCACTATTTTCTATTGGAATCACTTAGTCCGTGTCCCTATGGTTAAAGTTCTTTAAATTTTATTATGGGCATATTAAAGTTGATTAAAGCGACACCGTTCAAGATCCCATGGTTCCGTCGTCCGGGCACCACTATTTTTTATTGGAATCACTTAGTCTAAATGAATTTATTAAACTCAACTTAATAAGTTCAATAATTTCATTTAGACCGTGGGAAGCCTCGTTAGCAACCGTAGGTTACCTCCTCCGA
>JXCR01040808.1:0-22796 GCA_002079205.1 Phalaenopsis hybrid cultivar
TCAATTCCGATGACCGACAGCTTCTTACGGGCAAACCCCACACCAAAAATAGTGTCGACAGGTTGATAGGTTCCTTTCTGCCAGCTCCACATTTTTTTAGACAACTCCAAAGGAGTGCTAATTCCACTTAGTGAGCACTTTACCAAAACTTTATCGTAGATGCCAGAGTTTGATAAGTGGATTGTGATTTTGAACTCCCCCCCAATTGTCCTTTATAAGCTTTAGATAATCAGGATATTTAGTCCACTTATTCTAGAATTTGAAAGGAGTTGTTCCAGCAGAAGGGCCATCAGTAATAGAAAGTAATAGAGTTTGTGGTCAGAGGCAACAAAACTGAGGTGAGACAAAAGTATGCAAATAATTTTGAAACCAAAAATCATCAGCCAAAAACATGTCCAACCTTTCTCAAATCTATCCCCTTCTCCAAGTAAACATATGTCCTTGAAATCCAAGATCAAAAAGGTGAGCAGCTTGGATTTTATGATTAAATTCAGTCAACTTTTTGATATTAAGAATTCTTCCTCAAGATTTTTTAATGCAGGAAGCAATACAATTAAAGTCGCTCTCACCCCCGCCCCCAACTAGCCAAGAGAAAGACATAGAATTACCTAGACACTTTAGAGCATCCCAAAGGTCCTTTCTGATTGCAGCCAACATAGATAATGCTAAGATTTCCAGATTTGCATCAATTTCAAATGAGAAATGAAAAAAATTTGTATCATTGATGAGGATAGAGCAAGTAATCTCAGTTCTACACAGGATCCATATCTCATTGTTATTATTAGCAAAATGAGAAAAACAATAAAACTTCTTTAAGATTTTTTGGGGGTTTTTATGAACCGTAGGTTCCAAAAGAGCAATACACCAAAGTTCAAGTTTTCTATTGAGATGAAAGAGTATCCTTATTGAGAGTGGGTGAGACACTCCCCAAATATTCCAACAAAGGAAGTTAATCATGATGAGAGATATTATTTCTCCCTTTGTTGAGCATTGTGAGGGAGTTTCTTCTAGTAGAATATGAGCTCCCAGCCTCTAGAACAAATTTTTCCCCTTGGTAGTCAACCACAGCCTGAGGTTTCTTCTTCTACTTCCTGGCATTTTGAAGTTTCCAACCCTCTTCTAAAACTTGTTGCATTAACTCTAATGGTGGGGGAGCAAATGGACTAACTAGAATGTCAGACTGATCACCCCCTAAATTGGGGAGTGTAGCAAAATTTCTTACTGCCTCTTCCATAAGGGAAATGTTATTGGAATCTAGTAGTTTGGGGAGGATCCTAAAGGGTGAGTTTCAAAAGCATGGTCCACATTGTGCAGGGAATCATTAGCAACATTGGGATCCAATGCATCAATTTGGTTGTCCTAGAAATGAGGCGCGATAGTATTATATTGGGAGGGGTTCATAATTAGGCATCCCAGTAGAGGGAGGGGCATCATCAGCTAAATTTTTTTGAGTCTCTAATTGTTTTCTTGAGGAGGAGCAGCAGCCATCTAAGATGAGTGTTGTTGTCAAGACTTCAGCCTGGGGTGGAGCATAAAGCACCTCTCATTTGTGTGAACAAACATCTTGTAATGATTATAATAGTAAGGTCTTTGCTCAACCACTATTTTCTACTAGTAGCCATTATGAGCAGTGTGCAACCAAATCTCATTCACATCAGGTAGTTTAATGTCCCTTTCCACTAAGATTTTTAGGAAAGAACACAGCTAATATGGTGGAGATTTCTGATTTAGGAAAGAACACAGCTGATTTCCCAGCTTTCCTCCTGAGCTGCTTGATGAAAGGGAATTTAGTATGTCCAACTCTTTCATGGAAGACTTGAGGGAAAACCATATGTTCCACTAAATTCTGAAATATGGAGCTCTTACCAACCACATCAGCAAATGTTGTCTTGGACTATTGGATGTTTGTCTCTAAATCAATAAGAGTGGGATTCTCCATTAGAGGAAAGGAAGGAAACGAGAACAACACATTAAGAGTTGACCCATCAACCAACAAGGGGGTGCGACAATGGAATAGTAACCTGCAAAATTTGAAAACTCAAAACCCGGGAAACAAAAAGGGGGAGAAACCAACCTTCAACGGGGCAGCTTAACATTTACCAATAAAAAACAAACCAACCTAATGAGGAAGGAATTGTCACTAGCTAGAATCAGACAACATAGCAACACCATGGTAGAAGAGCACCGGCTGACACCATTATATATATATATATAATTAAAATCTTACTCTTCCCATATTTGGCAACTAAAATAAATCTAGCTAGATAAGTTGCTCTATTGTTAGTACTACACTTTTTGTTCCAGCTTCTTAATAAGTTTGCTTGATTATTTCTCATTCCTGGTTAGTTCCACAATAATTGTTATTCTAGTAAACGTTGGGTGGTTTCTCCAACCTGGGTTTTCATAATTAGAATTGGGGTTATTTGGTTTATTTTTACTTACTTTAAAATTTTTAAATATAGGAATATTAGAATCAATTATTTTTTTGCATTTGAATTTTCCTTAATCATTTTAGGTGTTTGAGAAAAATTTCATTCCTAATTGATCTAATTTCTTTATATTGTAGCTACTTCAAATGTTAGCATAGAAATAGCATCAAAATCACGAATAGTGGCAATTCATTTAGGATTTACCCTTTTAGAAGACCATTGAAAATTATTTTTAGTCATTTCTTCAATTAAAATATGCTTCATCAAAAGGTTTTGACATTAATGATCCAGAAATAATAACATTAAAAATAGATCTCAAACATCCCACTAACCCATTATAAAATGTTTAAATTATTAACCAATTGAATAAGGAATAGAGTGGACACATCCTAAGAAGTTTATTAAAGCTGTCCCAAGCCTCTTTTGTTGATTCCCCTTCAAACGGGCAAAAATATGTAATATTATTTCTTAGCTTAGCAGTTTTTAATGGAAAAATACACTTAGCTAAGAATTTCTATGTTAGGACACTCCATTTTCTATTAGATCCAGGTCCTAATAAATTTAACCAAATTTTAGCTTTATTTTTTAACCAAAAAGGAAAAATTTTAAGGCAACAACATCATTGGAGACACCATTATACAGAAATGTAGCGCAAAGTTCTAAGAAAAATGCAATATGTAAGTTAGGACCTTTAGATGGAGTTCCTTCAATTTGGTTATTTTATACCATTTGAATGATAACAAGTCTTAATTCCAATGTATTAGCTTCCACGGTAGGAGTTTGTATACTTTGATGAATTTCATCCACCATACGGTTAGCATAATCTCTTATTAGTTTTGGGACATTCTCATCAACTTGACTTACTAGATTATTATGTATATTATTTGTCATGTCTGAGAAATTATGAATTTGTTTTTTTTTCTAATTTCTCTAATAGCTCGCTCTAACTCAAAATCATAAGATGCTAAACCTTCAAAGCCTGCACTACGCATAAAATTTTTTTAATGATAAATATAAAAACAATCAAAACACACTAACTAGAACAGTAAAAAAATCTTCTTTTTATATATATTTTAAAATACAAGCACATATATAAAAACAACACAATAATTTTTTTGTAATTAAAAATTAATATTTTACTATGTCCAAAAGGTTTCATTACTAAGTTTCTCTTGTAACGACAACAAAAAATTTTCCCAACATGTAGTTATGCAATTATGTAATTTCAAAGATATGACCAAAAGCTTGAACTAATTTATATTTAGCAGCTAGTGCACAAAATTAAATATTATATAAAGATGAGAAAAAATATTTACACACTAGGGGTACTATTTAAGTATACGTATCATTTTAAGTCATATAGGATTTTATTTAAAAATCCCAGTATCAATCCCACGGGGAAAAAGCCAAAACTCTTATAAATTTGACTTTAATAAAACCTACTATTAACTGTAGAAAAAGTTATAGAAGATATGATCGAATGTTTTCGAGAAATGTCTAATCATGTAATATTAAAGGAATTCTAGAATGCTAAGAAAATATAAATGTAAAAGCAAGACTATTTAAAAAGGCTTTTAAAAATACAATGTTAACTCTACTCTAAACTAATAATGTATGAAGAGTTCAAATTTGTATAAAACAACCTTCCCCTTGCAAAAAGTTTATAAGTAGTGTAGGAAAATAATTTTAAAATATAACTAAGGTAACGTGCCAAATAGAAGCAATTCTATATTTAACCATCGACCAAGTGTATAGAGAGCATTGACTAATCTAGAGTTTGGTCTCTAAACCTGTGCTTTGGCTAAGAAGATATGATCTTTCACTCTAGAGTTCACACTTCCTCTTCCCTCAGAGCTAACGTCTTACTTTAGTTTTTAAACATCTGGCTCAAATTGGGGATTTTAGTCTGTCACCCTAAAATTTTCAATTTTACGCCCATCAAAACTTATTTCCCTATTTTTTTACACTTAACCTCAAAAGCCTACATTCTCATCCATGAGACTAAATGTGATTCTTACTTTGTTGAAATATAGCCCACAACAATGGGTCACTACATTTTACAATAAATTTTAACAAATCAATTGGTCAGATTGACAAATAAATGAAGCATAGAGTTTGAATCATCACAATTTATGAAATTTTAAAAGAACTTCTACTAAACCACATTCCTACACATAATAATTGCTCATTGCATGGATAAAGACAAAATAAACTACTTAGATTTCATGGGAAAGAAACAACAACACATGGATTTATAGAGAAATAAAAGTTTACAAGACACGATAAAGTGAAAGAAACAAACTACAATACTTATCTTAAACTCTTTCCCAAGTAACCATTCACATTCCTTTGAATCACACACTCTCCTTTCAAAATCACTCTAAACTTAGCTTCGAATTTGTAGTGAAGAAGATATCTCTCACTTCTCCTCTTCTCCTCTAGATCACAGCAAGACTTCAAGACCTTCTCCTCTCTAGGAAAGATCTACTTTTCTACATTTGACTCACTTTTTTTCCTCCCAAAAGACTCTCTTTTAAACCTCTAGAAGTTACTTTAAATAGATCTCTCAAATTCCTCAAGGTTTTTATCAAATACCTTTTTAAAATTTTTTAAAATTTAATGCATTTTCTAGATAACTGTCGCCGACACCTAAGAGCCAAATTTAGGCTCCTATGCATCGTGCATTCTATTGTCGGGTGCCTAAACACTAGATTCTAGCAACATTGTTTTTTTTTTTGCTTCATTTGACTCCAATTTTCTTCATTTATGGTCCATTTACTCCATTTAGTGTACCTATAATCAAAAATATAAAAAATACTTTTCATTAAAGCACAATGTCATTAAAAATAGGCATTAAATGTACAAGTAAAAGCAACATATTTTAGGCATGTGAGCTTTCAATACAAATAATGTGTTTTTGTTTTATCTCCATAAATTCAAAGTAGTTCCCTTTCTTTCTTCTTTCATTTGGGGATTAATCTTGCGGGATGACAATGATTTATAGATTTCTTTTTATTTTAAAAATTTTTTATGGTATTTTCATCGGTTCTTCGTTTACTTTGCGAAATGATCATTTCTATTGTTAAAATCCGTTGAGAAACATAATGGCCCGAGAGGGCAATGATTTCACCAAGTAATGTGCAATGCATTTTAACTTGGGAAGAACCATTGCGATCACTTGAGGGAAAGTGCAAATAAATGAGAAGACAAGTTTTGATGGGCGTAGAATTGATATTTTTAAGGATACATACTAGGTTCTTTTATCAATTTGGTCTAAATTTTGGATCATAAGGGTCCCTAGTAGGTCCTATAGAGAGGGAACGGTGGGTAATCTGAAGGTGAGAGGCCAGAATCTACTCTTCTCAACAACACAAGCTGGTGAAAAACACTACCTTAGCGTGGGGTAAATAATATGATTGCTCTTATTTGGAATAATACATCATTTGACCTTTTTCATCGTTAAAATCATACACTGATTAACATCTCTTCGTAAGGGGAAAGATTTTTTCATAACATTTCACACTCTTTTTAAAATTTATTAGTCTTTTACACTTTAATAGCCTTTTAATCATTGATAGTTTTTTTTAAATTGTGTTCTAATTTTCTACCTAAATTTAGTGTGAAATTGTTGCCAACATATCGACATTGTTGTCATGTCATATTTATCTGCAATTTAGTAGAAGTTTTGCATGTTAATATTAAAAATTACAGCTTTTCTCACGGTATCGATACTGGAGTTTTCAAAGAAAATTTTACAATACGTGAAACAATATACATACTTGTGTAGTACCCTTAGTGTGAAAGCTTATTATCTATTTTTTAAATCATTTCATTCACACTAGCCAATAATTATAGTTTGGGCCAAGTTTTTGGTAATTTTACGAAATAAAAATATTTACGTAATTGCGGGTCGGTTCACCCCCTCCATGAGTGGGGTGGGGGTCTATTTATTGTATTCTAAGATCAATTAAAGCAGGAATATAAATCACTTTGACCGGATGGTCCAAATAACTTCTTTTGATTAGACGACGTTTGATGAACATTTGATTGTCTTAGCCATGTCGGAACTGAGTGAACTTGTGGTTGTTGGATACTTCTTGCTAAGACGCTCAATTCAACTATGAACTCACTGGATTCGACATCTATTTGACCTTTCAAATGTGTCTGAAATTCTCCCAAAAATGGTTTAATGACTTGATCTGAGCTCGATTTGACTTGGATTGGACTAATTTTGAATTATTAGGTCTGTCTCGTTGAGCCTGTCAATTCGCCGATAATTTACTTAAATTGAAGCTCTGGATGACTCTTAATTGAAGTTTGAATGTTTCTTGCTCAACAAATTGTCTCGGGATTCGTATTATGCTTCGAGATTTGTGTTGGATGGTGAAAATTTGTTGGTGCCGTATGAGCACTTCTAAACAAAAATAATCTTAAATTATAAGCTGTAACGGTCAAAATCAACTAGTAAAAGGGACCAAATATAAATCCAATTCACTTCATCTCCACCACTGAATTTGTAATTAAAAAAAAAAAAAAACCGATTGTCATCGTTATATTCTACTCAAAATTAAGTTTAGTGTTGTCGTCTCTAATATGAGTGACAATAGACAAAAAAATTTGTTAGAAAAATAAGAAAAATCACATAATTTTGCATATGTAAATTTCTTACAAGAACTTATATAATACATTTTCATCTTCATATTCTAATAGATATGTTATACAAAAATAATTTCCTCTATAGAAATTTATAAAAAAATAATGAAATGTTTTACACTTACAAAGTTATAGTACATGAACAAAATTAAGCTGTAAAATGATTGCATCCGATGGACCTTTTTGTGATGTATTTATCAACATTTGATCTGTCAAGACAAATTTAAGTGATTTATGTTTTGTTATTGAAATAGCACAGGCACAAGCACAGCATCCTGCATCTTCATAGCTACGGCAACCTTTTATATCCCTTTGTATTATAGGTAAGTCATCACTAGCGTAAGTAAATGACGCTTAGATTTTACAAGATTTAATTTTTCACATTATTATTTTAGATTAATCCAAAGTCTAGAGGAATTAAATGTCATTTCATCTAGTTGATGGTCATCCCGATAATATGACTTCCTTTAAATGAAGTACCAAAGTGAGACAATATTTTACTTCGAAAAATAATGTCATCAAACAGCAAAGCATGTATTTAAATTCAACAAAACAAAACATTCAATAAAGTTAATAATTCTTATTTTCAATAAATAAAATATCCCAGATTATTATAATAGAAAGAACTATTTCTTACATCTCAAAAGAGATATCTCATCTTCTAAACTAAATTTAACTAATACCCAATGATAAGCTTTTTCTGACGACTCTAATTTCATGCAATAATATAATTTATTCCCCAAAAAATAAAATAAGAAACTTTGATAAATAATCAAATAGCACATCAAATATTTCTCATGGCTTTATCAAAATCATATTATCATATCTCAATATAAATGTATAAACAAGAATGATACACATCCAAGTCGGGGTGGTGCGGGCGCCTTAGATCGAAACTGATTGGGGCATTGGAAGAGGCTGGGACCAAACCTACAGACGGGGTGGCAGTCGCGACTGTGATCAAATTTTTTCTGGGTGATCGGGGTGCCTATGACCAATACTATTGGGCTCGTCAGTGGCAACGAGAGAGCGAGAACGACAGGGGAGCCAACTGCTGGTTGAAACCGAGAAAGCGAGATGTGGGACAAAGCGGGGGATTGAGATAAAAAAGAAGATATGCAACACATGTGGCGGAATGTTGTTAAAAGTTCTAAATAAGGTGGTTATATAGTATCTTGAACTTTGGGCGACCGGTTATCAAGAGCCCAAAGTTCATGCGACTCTCCCTCAACTTGGACATCTAGTCACCCAAAGTTCTGGTCACTATATCCTTACATAAACATTATTTCTTAAGTATTTCTTTATCTAAATTAAAAAATAAATAACTAATTTAAAAATTGCGATATGCTAAAACTTAACGGCATTTCTTCCAAAGAATTACTTTTAGCACTTTGACCAGAAGTCACGCTTAAGATCAGTAACAATAACGTAGTATTATTTAAAATGTTTTATTTTATGTTCTTCTTTTCTCTATTTTCTTGATCGGTGAGCTTCGAGGATGAGAACTTTTGGTATTAGAGGATTTGCACAACTTAGGGTTACCATCTTATGGGATATATTTAAAATTTTAAATTGAACTTATGATCTAGGTTGTTCTTTGAAACTTCCTATTAAAAAACTAGTTAAAATTTTGTTATTTTTATTCACGTTAAAAGTATATTTTTTTTATATAATTAATCATTTGAAAATATTAAAATTTTAATGTTATTTTATTTATTAATTTCGAGTGTATAATTTTTGTTTTACAATTTAATATTGATAAAGTATTGCCTTTCAAAACTTTGTTGACTTTTATAAGCTGACATTTAAAATAAAAAATTTATTAACTAAATACTAATTAAAAAATCATTTAATATTCTTATATCAATAAAAAATACTAAGATTATTTATGTTTCTAATACGACTAAGGAATAAATTCTGTTCATAAGTATACCATGTTATAAGTTCAAAATAAGTTTTATTTTTATTATCTAAAATAAAGAGTAAAATACTCTACATATGGTGGTTTAAATTGGTGAGCTTTCCCTAACAAAACAAAGGGATGGTTTTTTTAGCACTATCATTATTTAAAAGTATGAAGTAAAATTTAGTCGCTAATATTTAGTCGCCAAGATCATTCTCCAATGGTGCTCTCATAGAGACTGCTATATTTATTTTGAATGCTTTATGATCTACTTGTTAAAATAATCATTTACAAATAATTATTGTGAACATTTGATTTAAATCAATATCGTTACATAAGACCAAGTAATTTGTATACAAGGACTGAAATATCAAAGTTTGATATTTTTCCTTAATTGTATAGAAAGATAAGTGAACACTTCTCACTCGTGTGACCACACAATTTAAATCTTGCACATTCAAGCAAGTAATGTTGGGGGACCACAAATCATTACTCCAAAACAAATAGCACTCCTTTTATCAGCCAATTTGATCGGCCAGTAAAGGAAAGCTATCTGGCGCATGTAAATTACCAAGTTGAGAAAATAAGGGCAAAGAAAAACAGTAACGACACAAATCCAGAAGAACACAGAGATTTAATGAGGTTCGACAAAGGTGCCTACGTCCTCGAGAGCAGAGCGGCGAGTTCCTTTCAATATTCAGAAAAGATGTTACAGAATCTAGGGATACCTCTTGGGGTTACTAGCAGGTCTATTTATAACCCTAGGAGTAAACCTAGGCACAACATGTAATTACAACATTACCCCTGTACCATACCGCGGAACTTTGCCACCGCACCCCAACTCACGTAACTTCCCAATTTGGACAGATTTTTCAGCTCCGCTCCGCTCCGCCCCGCTTCAATCCAACGTCTGTCCCTATATGTTATATGAGTCATACCATAACAAATCTCCACCTTGGCGAATATTCAGTCTCTTAGGAGAAAAAAATACCTGGGAGTTACACTTGCACCACTGTGGGTTGGGCCACCATGCTTCTCTAGCAACTGCAAACATTCAACAAGCCCAAGCAATGCAAGAACTTGTTGATAGTAACTGGCTTGGTCAACATTTCAACTGCATTCTCATCAGTATGAACCTTCTGCAACAGTATCACCCCAGAAGCAATCAACTCTCTGATCTTGTGATACCTGACATCAATGTGCTTGGTTCTCGCATGGTACAACTGGTTCTAGCCAAATAAATAGCACTCTGGCGGTCACAATGCAACTGAACTCCACCTTGTTCAACGCCCAGTTCCTTTACTAGCTCAGCAAGTCGTAAGGCTTCTTTAGCAGCTTCAGCTACTGTCGTATACTCTGCTTCAGTTGTGGATAATGCCACAATAGAATGAATTGTTGATTTCCAACATATAGGCCCTCCACCAAGAGTAAACACATACCCAATTATAGACCTTCTACCATCCAAATCACCTGCATAGTCTGAATCAACATACCCCGCAACTGAAGGATCATTCTTCTGACTGCCAAAAATAACTCCATGTCCGATAGTACCCGTCAGATACCTGAAAATCCACTTAACTGCTTCCCAATGTCGCCTTCCAGGTTTAGCCATGTATTTGCAGACTTGACTAACAGCATGAGCCAAATTAGGATGAGTACATACCATAGCATACATCAAGCAGCCAACTGCACTAGCATATGAAACCTTTGCGATGTCTTCCATTTTTGTATCAGTCGTAGGACACTGTTCTGAAGAAAGCTTAAAATGATTTGCCAAATGAGTGCTCACAGGCTTTGCATTGCTCATCTCAAACCTTTCCAGCACTTTCTCAACATAGCCTCGTTGAGATAGACATAATCGTCTTGAGTCTCTGTCTCGATGAATCTCCATTTCAAGAATCTTCTTCGTAGGACCCAAGTCTTTGATGTCAAATTCCTGGCTCAATAAAGCTTTCAAACCACGGACATCATTCATATTCTTTGCAGCAATCAATATATCATCAACATACAGTAACAGAAAAATAATATAACCATCATCAAGGCTCTTCACATAAACACACAAATCATACTCACATCGCTTGTAGCCAATCTAAATCACGTGAGAGTCAAACCGCTTGTACCATTGTCTTGGAGACTGTTTCAACCCATACAACAATTTCTTTAACCTGCAAACCAGATGCTCTTATCCAGGTTGAGTGGACCCTACTGGTTGCTCCATGTAAATCTGCTCCTCCAAATCACCATGCAAGAAAGCAGTTTTAACATCCTCTGCTCCAAATGGAAACCCAAATACCTACTAATGCAAGCATTGCCCTGATTGAAGTATGTCTGACCACAGGAGAAAAGATTTCATTTTAATGCAAGCACTGCCCTGATTGAAGTATGTTTGACCACAAGAGAAAAGATTTTATCATAATCTATCCCCTTTTATTGTGAAAATCCCTTCGCAACCAGTCGAGCCTTGAACTTTTCCCCTTCTTTTTCTGATACTGCTAGTTTCCTTTTGTAGACCCATTTGCACCCAATGGCCTTCTTTCCCTCTGGAAGCTGAACTAGCTCCTCAAGTGTGATTTTTCTGCAAAGACTCCATCTCCTTAACCATAACACCCATCCATTTTTCTTTCTCCTGACTAGTGATAGCTCCTTGAAAAGTGGCTGGATCATCGCTATTGATGAGAAGTGCACAAGAGACCAAGTCTTCATAACTCAATCTGTTAGGAGGCCTTACATTGGTGCGTCTCTATCTATCTCTAGCTAGATTGTAATTATGCAGATCATCTGAAATGGAATCCCCAGGTGTTGGATTTGAACTTTCACCTCTCTCAAAAGCTACTGGCTATTGTTCTATATCCATCTGCACTGCATCTGAACTGGAACTGTTCCTTGAAACCTTGTCTTGATTCTGCTGTAACATAAACTGCTCATCAAAAATTGCATTTCTGCTGATCACCATCTTTTTGTAATCGAATCCCAAAACTTGTATCCTTTCACACCTTTCTTGTAGCCCGAAAAGATGAACTTCTTGGATTTTGCATCAAGTTTAGATTTTTAATCTCCAGGTACATGCACATAAGCAGGACATCCAAAAATCCGTAAATGATCAAATTTAACTGAATTACTTGTCCATACCTCTTCTGCGACCTTGCCACCCAGTGATGCTCGAGGCGATCTATTGATGAGATAACATGTCATATTCACAGCATCTGCCCAGAAACTCTTAAGAAGCCCTGCATTCAGTCTCAAGCACCTTGCCCTTTCAGTTAAAGACCTGTTCATCCTTTCTGCGACACCATTCTGCTATAGTGTCTTCCGCACTGAAAAATGTCGCTAAATCCCATGCTCCTCACAGAACTTCTGAAACTGCAAATCTGTGTACTCTGTGCCATTATCGAACCTCAAATACTTGATCTTTCTGCTAGTTTGGTTCTCCACCTCAGCTTTCCACAACTTAAATTTAGAGAAGACATCAGATTTCTGCTTCAAGAAATACACCGAAACTTTCCTGGAGAAATCATCAATAAAGGTAATGAAATACTGAGATCCTCCCAATGATAACACTCTAATACGGCCCCATACATCAGAAGGCACAAAATTAAGAATTCTTTCAGTTTTGTGCTTTTCAGTCATAAAACTGACTCTAGTCTGTTTTCTAAGAATACAGAACTTACAAAGATCGAGCTTGCAACTTTTAACCCCATGCAGTAGATTTCTTCTATGCAGTTCTGCCATCCCACGATCTCTGAGATGACCCAGACGCATACGCCATAGCTTTGTACTGTCATTATCTGATTCCATAGAATGAACTCCACCTACAATTGTACTCCCTAACAGTTTGTAGATATTACCTGCAGTCAACTTTCCTTTCATCACTATCAATGCACCCTTAACAATTCTCATGGTTTCCTTTTCTTCATCAGCCTTAGGAATAAAACCATTTCTTTGTAGAGTGCCCAAAGAAATCAAATTCTTCTTCAGATCTGGAATATGTTTGACATCACATAACGTTCTAATTGTGTCATCATATATCTGAATTCTGACTTCTCCAATACCAACTATATTGCAGCATCTATCATCACCCAAATAGACTGAGCCATAATTAGTCAACTTATATGAAGTAAACCACTCTATGTTAAGTGTTATGTGATAAGAGCACCCTGAATCAAGAATCCATGCATCCGTGAACTGAGTTGAAGAAACTGAGAGCATATTGCCATCGCTGCAATCTGAGTTATCATTCTGCACCACATTTACAGACTTCGATGAAGTATCATCTTTCTCCCCATTTTTCTTCTTCAACTTTGTATAATCTCTCTTCATATGACCTGGCTTCTTGCATTTGTAGCAATGAATTTCCTTTTTGCCTCTAGACTTTGATCTGAAATATCGCCTTCTAGATCTCTCCTTCTCTTTCTTCCTTTCACGATCCTGCTTACTTTTCACATATAAATTGTCACTGTGATAGATTCCCCTGCATTCTGCTTCCGCTGGTTGTGAGCCAACAATGCTGCAGTAATCTCATCCAGTTTGATAGTTTATTTCCCATATGTTAGAGTAGTCACTAGGTATTCATAAGAAGAGGGCAACGAACATAACAAAATCATCGCTCGATCTTCATCCTCAATACTCACATCAAGCCATGACAGGTCTGTGATTTTTTTATTGAAGCCATTAACAAGTTGTGCCAGATCAGAACCTTCCTGCATCTTCAGCCCATACAACTTTTGCTTCAGATACAACTTGTTCGTCAGAGATTTTGCCATAAATTGAGTTTCCAATTTCTTCCAAATTTCTCCTAGAGATTTCAGGTTTATCACGTGATACATAACCTCATCTGCTAAACATAGACGTATTGTTGCTGCCGCTCTCTATTGCAATTCTTCTCAATCTTCATCCTTCATGGCATTTGGTTTTGCTGCCCGCAAAGCTTTTAAGATTTCCTGATGCGCCAATAGATCTTTTACCCTAGTTTGCCGCAATCCGAAGTCATCATTTCCGACGAACTTCACCACCTCGAATTTCGCACCAGAAACTGCCATCTGAAAATTGAACCTCCAACAAAACTTTCTGCAAAAAAAAAATTCCCCTGCAAAAATCCTTGCAAAATTTTTTTTTTAATGAAAAAAAGGAAAATATTTTCCCTTAATTAAGAAATTTTGCTTAACTAAATTTCTTTAATTAAGTTTTTCTTAATAAAATGCTTTTAATAAACATAATTTTTTTTTAAACTTTCCTTTCCAATTTTTTTCAAAGCAGCCTCCTTTCCGATTTCCGATTTTACAGCAGACTCCGGGGAATATTCCCCTAGATTCTTTGATTGCCCATTTTCCTGTTTTGCTGTTAAGCGGAGCCCAGCAGAGCCCAACGAAGCCAAATATAGGGAATGATTCAATTCCTCCGCCCATGAACGGAAAATCACGTCTCCCCGCTCCTTTTCGTTCCTGACCTCGCTCCTTTCCTTTTCCATTCGGGATCAGCGTCGAGCTCCCCTCTGTGCGCACGATTGGGAGTTGTGGCCTCCGCTCTTTTTCTTGAATCCGTGAATGCCTCAACCGGACCAGCGAAGGCGAGAGCTCCTCTTCCTGCCGCAAAGCCTCCTTCGCGATCTTTCGGCCTATAGCAGAAGCCTCCGCAGAAGCCTCTGCTTTTCGCTGCTTCTGCCTGTCGCAAGCCTCCGCTGAAAACACTTTCGCCTGCCCGGAACTCCCTTCCTCCTACGTCACGAAAAAGCCCCGATCCAAAAACCCCTTCACGCGAAACTTCTATCCTTCGCGCAAAAAACTGTGCCTGTGTCCTGCAAGATCCGCCATTCGCAAATCTCGCCTGTTGGCGAAACTTCGTGAAACTCCTCTAGCAGAACTTTGCCCTAGCCGCCAAATCTTCTTCTTTGCGCCGACAAAAATTCTTCCTTGCCCTTGAACCTTGTCTTTGATACCACTTGTTGAGAAAATAAGGTCGAAGAAAAACAGTAACGACACAAATCCAGAAGAACACAGAGATTTAACGAGGTTCGGCAAAGATGCCTACGTCCTCGGGAGCAGAGCGGCGAGTTTCTTTCAATATTCAGAAAAGATGTTACAGAATCCAGGGATACCTCCTAGGGTTACTAATAGGCCTATTTATAATCACAGGAGTAAACCTAAGCACAACATTAAATTACAACATTACCCCTGTACCATACCGCGGGGCTTTGCTCCCGCACCCCAACCCACGTAACTTCCTAATTTGGACAAATTCTTCAGCTCCACTTAAATCCAGCGTCTGTTCCTATATGATATATGAGTCATACCATAACATATAGTAAATAACTGAACAATTCTCACTCGTGTGACCACAATTTAAATCTTGCACCTTCAAGCAAGTAATGGTGGGGGACCACAAATCATTACTCCAAAACAAATAGCACTCTGTTTCGGCCAATTTGATCGGCCGGTAAAGGAAAACTATCTGGCGCATGTAAATTACCAATTTGACCTTTTAG
This sequence comes from Phalaenopsis hybrid cultivar, assembly GCA_002079205.1. NCBI lineage: Eukaryota > Viridiplantae > Streptophyta > Magnoliopsida > Asparagales > Orchidaceae > Phalaenopsis > Phalaenopsis hybrid cultivar. The sequence continues at coordinate 15,464 of JXCR01040808.1, forward strand.
CAGAGCTTTTATTTTTACGGAATGAATTTGGTCAGATTTAAATAGTCATAACTTTCAACCTCCCGGGAATAAACAAAGACATTTTATATTAAATTTCATTCAATTTTATTTATAGTGTCGAACTGTTTAAGTATACAGAAAATATAAATCTGATTGGGTAGTAACTGAATTCTTCTTCCTCTTGTGACCACACAATTCGGAAACTAAAACTGGCAGTGATTCTAATGGACCACATTCCCGAAATGAACCAACATCGAATTATAACAGCTACGATTGAAACAAATAGTACCGGGAAACAATGGTGAAGCACCAAACTGTTGCAGCGGAACGCAAGAGAATTTGTAAAGAATATGAGTAACAATAAAAAAAAAAAGTACTGGCCGGCCATAAAATTAATTTCCTTAATTACAAAAATAATTGTGGTGTCAATCATCAAAAATACTTTGTATTTCTTTTTTTCATAGATTATTAAACTAAATAAAAAGAAGTCATGTTCATCATGCATAATGCGTCAGCACGAATCTTGGAGAGCTCTTATGGCCAGACAAACAAGCTTAGTCAAAGATGGCCCACTAGAAGTTAAATGTCACATTAAGGTGACGTCGTGAACTCTGACGCCAAGAGATCACTAAAGAAGTATGCAAGACATGTTGAATGATAACCCTCAAGACAAGGACCATGGAATACACTCCGAGAAAGGAGACCTTTGGTAGCTCCTCAAATGGACACCACGAATCATCGCGTAAGGAACCTCAAAAGTCCCTTCAAGGCCACTTGCGCCCAATGCAACATCAGCACAAACCTCCCTAGCGGCTTTCTTGTTGAAGGAATGAATCTACCTATCTGATTAGGTAAATTGCCTTTTACTAGAGATCATAGCCTCATCTTGATAACAGGAGTTTCGTCCAAAAAAAACAACAACTACAAGTTAGATCAGAAGAATGACCAAAGATCCATTGCTTGGCCGATCGAAAGCCCATAGCCTAGTCAACCAAGAAACCTCAGACTGTCTAACCAACCAGAGCCCATAAGCAGGCCGGCTGAATGTTTTTTGTCCAACCGACCGACCAAAGGCCCATAAGTCGGCTGACCGAAAGATTGTTGACTAGCCAACCGAAGTCCCTCGGATGTGCTAACTTAAGGCCCTCAATCTCTAATAACTATAGGAGTCGACAACGAATTCCATAATCTCTTCATATTCTTTCAATTTTATTCATGTATTTATTTATGACAAAAATATCTTGTGATGTCCTTATTTCAAACTTATGAAAGTTGAGGAATATACACTTCACACCCCCTTAGTCTACAAATAGGGGGTCATCTCGACAACTAATGGCCAATGAATTACTCCAAATGATCTAGTTTTTATTCATCTCTCTCTCTCTCTCTCTCTCTCTCTCTCTCTCTATATATATATATATATATATATGTATGCATAGNTGTGATTTTACCCATATTTTTCAGTGCATTTTATATGTTTTTCTTATTTATTTATATCATATTTACACTTGAGAAAGGTTTTATGTTTGTATTGTGTATGTTGTAGGGTTGAATATAAACACTTTGAAACTACAAATACAAGCAAAAACTGCACCGAAGTGGCGTTACCACTCTTGAAAATGGCATGAACACGCAATGCATCAAATAAGAACGACAAGACCACGTGAAAATTGGGCATGAGCAGGCCTCCATCGTCAAACCAACAGCGTGAACACACCAGTGACCACGATGCTCTTACAGTACAACGGTGTGACCACGACAGTCACAGATGTGACCACACAAATGAGCTTGAAGTAGTTTTAAGAAGGAAATTTTGTTGCCGAAGCCGTGATTCTTGCTACAAAGTTGATTTTTGTGTTTTCTTGGAGGTATTTATGCGCAAAAAGAAGGTTTGGAGGTTGGCAAAGAAGGATTTGGGATAAAACTTGAGTGCACATCTAAAGGTTCTTTTCCACATTGGGTGGACAACTGATTGAGGGATTTTTTTAAGGTGATTTTACATACATGACACCTAAAACATCCATATTTACATATCACACGCTTCAAACATCTAACTTATAAATAAGGCACTCAAATTATGGCTCGTATACTTCCCCATTAAACTTCTCTTGTCAATTTAAAAATCCTTCTCCAATCTATAAGAACAACTTCTTCAATCAATGTGACGAGTGGCCCGACCCGCAATTACAAATTTAATTAGTTTCCTGGCCAAAAACATGACTTGTTTTCTTTAGGTGGCAAGTGTGCAAAATAGATATGTTATAGAATTTAAAATTGATTTATATTTTACACACCAGGGGTTCTACACATGTATATTTATCATTTCAAGTAATATTGGACTTTCTTTAAGAACACAAGTATATATCCCATAAAGAAGCGAGGTAAGGATTCACTTAGGCTAATTTTAATTTACTACTATCAGGTCTTAGTTTTGAAATTTTCAAAATGTTTGATTTTATCAAATTCACTAATTTACTCTAAAATTAAATTTAACTATATTTTAAAAAAAAATTAATTTATGGAGACTAGTTAAATTTTTGGAGGTTCTTATATAATAAAAATCCATTTCCCATTTCAATTAGATCATAATCAGTGTAAGATTCAAATGTTTAAAAGTTACATGGAGTTTTGTGCCAAATAGAAGCATACATATTCTTTACTCTCTTTCGAGTGCATAAAGAACGTTGGGTAATCTAAAGTAAGGTTCAAAATCTCTCAGGTTATACTGGATAGTTCTAGCCTCTCACTTCTAGACTACCCACTGTGCCCTATCTATAACACTAACTGGTCCAAAGGTTCCAATATCTCGACCAAATTGATAAAAATCTAGTCTGTCACTCGAGAATCACCAACTCTACGCCTATCAAAACTTATCTACCAATTTATTTGCACTGCACTATGGACTTTTTTTCCTTCACCCAATAATGCAATGTGATTCTTACTAGTTGAGGAATACATAGCCCTCTAGGGTCATTCTGGATTCACAAAAAATTTTAGCATACCAATTGACTAGATCAAATATGTATAATGAATCATCACAAGTATAAAATAAGAGAAGTTCTAAACAATTCTAAACCTACACAAGATTAATTCTTATTATAAGGAGAAAGATAAGAAAACTTCTCAGACTTCATGGGGACAAAAAAAAAAACACATGATTTATATTAAAACATAAGTTGAACAAACATAAACAAAAGTAAAAAATATTTATCTCAAACTCATTCCCCAAGCAAATCCTTTGAAGTTTTGATGTTGAATCTTCAACTCTCCTTACAAGTATACTCCAAAATACAAAAACAAAGACTCACATACCCACACACAAGACTCTCTCGAAACACTCATGCCAATACTAGACTCCAAAACTCTTCACAACTTCTATTCACTTTTATGGCTATATTAAATAGAGCTCTCAAAATAACAAAGAGTGAAATCAAGCACCTCTTCAAAATTCGTCCAGATTCAGCGCACAAAGTCAAAAATTGTCCCCGACATCCAAATGTGGCGCCTAGGGGCCACCCTTTTATGAAATGTGCATAACTTACTAAAGCCTAGAAGCTAGATCATTGCAACATGGCACTGCAACTTCATGCAGTCTGGCGCTTAGGCTCCATAAGCTGGCGCCTAGCTCAAGTTTAAGGTTTTAGCTCCTTGCTCCATTTTCTCTCCTTTTTCTCCAAAATTCCATTTATTGTACCTGAAACCAAAAACAAGCAAAATGCCATCCACTAAAGTGCAATAACATAAAAAATAAGCAAAAATACATATAGAAAATTAACATAATTTAAGGTGTATCAATTCCTCTAAACATAAATGTTACTTGTCTTCAAGTAACACTACAACTTTAAAATATGTAGATTTATGTTAGTGGGTTTCTTTAAGATGACTTTAAAATTTTGTTTTAGAAATGTTGTAGTCCAATTTAGAAGAATTTCCAGTAAATTAAATGATATCTAAGATATCAGAATATTTAGTATTAAATTTATGAATCCTGATTTTCTATAAAATTTAGAAATAATTGAAAACTTTCCAAGCTTTGGATTCTTAAAAAAATAGTAATTTCAAATTTATTATACTAAAAAAAATAATTTCACTAAAACTTTCTGAAATTAAGCTCAAGATTAATCTTATATTTTCTTCCTTAACAAGATTCAAGTGAAATCAATTTTTAATTAGGTCCTAATACTCAAGCTTTTCCCTACATATTTTATTTTTACATTTCTTATTATTTTCTTATTCTTTTTATTTTCTTTCTATTCACATTTAGGATCGTTTTAATTCCTACTCTTTTATGTGAGGATTATTTAATCTGGATAGGCTTTTAATGATTTTGAATTTCACTATCTCTTATCTAATGTTTAAAATTTATTTTCTATCCTTAACTTAAAATGTATTTTCAAAATAAAGAATTTTTAAAAGAATTTAAATTCATGAAAAAGTATTATTCTAACAATCCTTAATTTTTCAAATATTCAATTTTTCCTTCAATAAATAGTAAAATCATTTGCCTACTATTTTCTACTAAACATCTTAACTTTAGTTTCATCTTTTTTACTAAAGTCTTTACTAAGTTTTCCTATTGCATTTATATAATTAAAATTTTAGTAATCTTAAGATAACTCCACATAACAAGAATCATTTTTCAAATAAATTTTATTTGTAGTTTTATTGAGGACAATTAAAGTTTAGCTTTGAAATTTATTTTCTTCCTCCATAAACTTGAATTTTTAAAAGTTTTACAATCAATCTCATAAAACTGTAGCACAAAGAAAAAGTAAAAGCTTAATCTACCAGCTACTATAACATTCTATCAAATTCATATACATGCATAACCATGATAGAATAATTGCAGGAGAAAGTAATTCTAACCTAAAAAATGCTTGCAATCATGTTAAACTAAAAGGAAGTATGCAAGTAGTACAGGTACTAAATGTAATAGGGGAAATGTTTAATTCTCAGGTTCGTAATTAAATAAAGAGAACTGCTATATAATATATAGGCATGAATATAAAGATAAGTTTGTCTAATACAAACAACGCTAACATTCATTTCATAAAAACAAAGATAGAAGCATACTTTACTTAAAGAACACAACATTAATCTTACATCTCACATATATCGATCTAACAAAAGCAGACAACAATAAGACAACCTACACATTAGAGTTTGTCGATCATGCCACACTGACAACACACATCACAACAGTAAAAAAATCCTAACAAAATCACACTGATAATTATGGGTTGTCTCCCATAAAATGCTTGGTTTAACATCACCAGCCTGACAAAGAGTCTCTCCAGGATAAAAATTCCATTTAAGTAATCTCTGATCAATCCCAATCTTTTCTGGATCCTGGGATTCCTACTAAATCTTGAAATTTTAATTTTAATTTTTAATTAAGCTTTTCCTTTTCAAATTGATTCAGATTATTGTTTATCATATTTCATGTTAGATCCAAGTTTCTTCTATTAATTTTCTAAATTTACATATTAATATCATTCTTTAAATTTATAAGAAATGAATCACTATAAGATAATTGAAGATATCCTAAATTTTAGATCAAATTTTCTTTAGATTATTCAGATTTTGGATTAAATTATACTATGTTACTTTTCAGTCTCAAGTTATCTTCTAATTCATTCCCTTTAGGCAAAGAAAATGTTAGAGGTGGTTTTTTTATATTTATCCTGGTTGATAAAATAGGTTCTTCTAATTCCTTAAGACATTTTTTCATTGGTTTTTAAATCTCCTATTCCTTTTTTTTTAATTCAACATTAATTTGAACTATATTCTTCAATCCTTTTCCATTTCTTAGTTGAATAGCTTTCACTTGCGCATTATTCTTCTTCTCAAGGTTTATCTCAGGGTCACTAAGTAAAATCTCTAGAAGATAACTGTTAATTGATTTAATAATCTACCTTAGATTGTTTTCTATGTTCCTTATTGCAGCTTCTAGAATTTCTACCTGACTCTCCATTTGAATAACAACCACTTCTAATACTTCCTTCTCCACATTTTGTTAGTTGAAGTTAAATCTATGAGTAAAAGAAAGTCCAATTTTAAAATCACCCCAAATATTCCAATTACATGTCTGATTAGATTGATTATCTACCCAAAGTTAGTTTCTTCCTTAAAAAATATTATTCAAAGTGATTCTTCCAACTAGTGTTGTACTAACTAGAATAAGGATTGTCTATGTCGTGGCTATTTTTGGAAAAGTTGGTCTCAATAAATTGTCCAAATGAATTTTCCTTAATAACCGGGGGTCCTTGAGGATAACCTTTTACATATTAATATAACTTCCGTAATATCTAATTGAACCCGTAATTGTGTAATCATTTAAGTTCCAAAAGATGGCAAAAAAATTGACCCAATTTATGTTTGGTGGGTAGTGTGTAAAATAAATATGGTATAAAATTAATTAATGACTTATGCACTAGGGGTACTATGCAAGTATATGTATCATTTCAAATAATATAGAGTTTTCTTTTTAAACCCCAATATCGAACCCATAGAGAAAAAAAGAATTTTGCATGCTAACATAGAAATATTTCTATCTAAACTGTAAACATAATTTATAGGAGAATAATATTGAACTGTCTATAGTAGGGTATAAACTAAAGTTTGCTATTTCTAATTTAAAGCTAAAAAGGAAGTGCAGAATCTCTTAATCTTCAAATATGTAAGAAGTTATGATTATAATAAAAAGTTTTTCCCCTTGCGAAGAGATTGTAATCAGTGTTGGAATCAAATGCATAAAGATGAAAATGAGATTTTGTGAAAAATAGGAGCATGCCTATTTTTTACCCTCTTTCTAGTGAATAAAGAACATTGGCTAATCTAAAGTTAAGTCCCTGATTGATATGGTTCTGTTTAGTAGATTCTAGTCTCTCACTTCTAGATTACTCACTGACCCTCTCTCTTAGGACCAACCAGGCCCCGGGCCTAACTAAAGACCAAATTGATAAAGGATCTAGCCTGTCACTCTAAAATTGTCAATTTTATGCCTATTAAAACTTATCTCATCATCTATTTGCACTCATTATTGTAAATGGCATCCACTCCATCCAAGTGTTAGTCTGGTACTCACTATTTAGTGAAATTGTAGCCCTATCGATTGTTTTTGTTTCACAAGGGATTTTAGTATCACAAATAGCCAGTTTGCAAAGTAAATTAAGGACTGGTGAATATACCATCACAAATTTATTTAATAAAAGAAACCTTCAAGCTATTATATTCTCACACATGATTACTTCATATTGCAATGAAAAATAAAAGAAAACTATTAAGAAAACATGGGGATAACAAAACAAAATATTATTCTTATATATATATA
>JXCR01040808.1:22852-95167 GCA_002079205.1 Phalaenopsis hybrid cultivar
TATATATATATATATATATATATTGCTTAAAGTAGAATTATATTAACCTCATACCGAAGTTACAACTCTCAAGTGTGGGGCTTTGACTAAGTCCCCTTGAGGCCAAAAACTGAGAGGGGGTTGGTAAGGAGGATACAATTACCTCCTATAATTCCCCTCCCCTCCTAGTTAAGAATTTAGGAAGCATATTCCTTTCCCTGTATATGAATTTTAAAGTGACTCTCAATTCATTACACATGGAATTGATATGTTTTGTCCACTGAAGAATTTCCAAAGGGGAGTAGATCTCCCTCTGACATAGTCCAATAGGATCGAAGAGTCCACTTCAATCTGTAACATCTTCCAGTTGTTGATAATAGCTTGTTTGAGAGTCCAATACATAGCCAGAGCTTCAAATTCTTGGGCATCCATAGCAAAATTTGGGGAGTGATAGAACATTAGAAATCTGCCATTATGGTCTCTGAACACTCCCCCAATCCCAGCCCTATGTGAAGAGTAACTTCAATTAGTGTTAACTTTAATCATAGGGAAAGGAGGTTTGTCCCAGAATACCTTGATTACATAAAAGTTTCTTTAACCAGTAACAACAGTAGTTATGAGGATATTATGGAACTTCTTTGGTTGAATAAGCTTACTAATGAAAGCTAAGTAGTTGGAAGCCACCTTGTATGAAGCAGTTTGGATATCAACAAAGGTTATCTGATTTCTTACTGTCCATGGAAACCATGCAGCAATAAAAGGTATGGGGCCCAATTTTATACTCATTCAACACCTCTAGCATTAAAAAATGTTTCTCCATGCCAGATTCATTGTATTAATGTTTAGGTCTTGTATAAGAGCATTCCAGACCTCCTAAGAGAACTTGCAGCCAAAGAAAAGGTACCTTACAGATTCCCCATCCTCCTTGCAATGATAGCCTCCCTTCAGACCTTTGAGTTTCAGTATATCATCAATTGGTAGCAATTTATGGAAAATTCACCTACAAAAGAAGGACATAGATGGAGAGAGATACTTATTTCACATGCAATCCCCCCAAGGTACCCTTTCCCATTGGTAGAGTTTGTAATATATAACTTTGCTGATGCTTTTATTGGGCTTGCTTTCAATAACTAGTTTGTCTTCTTGAGATTTGTCAAATAGAAGTTTAGAGATCATTTCAATAGAATGGAGTTCTAGGAAAGAGCTAAGAAAATCAACAGACAAAGAGTGGCCCTCCTAGTAGTCTTCAACCAAGAGATCAGTATCACACTTCTCTGTTGGAGGATTAATGATATTTTCTAAACACCATCTATCAAGACAGACATTAAGTTTACTTTTCCCAAAGTTCCATATAAATAGATTTTTCTACCTGAGTTCTTATCTTTAGGAGGTTAGCCCAAATTCTAGAATTTCCAGCCTTCTTGAAAACCTCATTTGGATGTGCATGTTTGCAATATTTAGCCCACATAAACATGGACCATAAGGTATTTTGTTGTCTAAAATTAAGCCACAATTTACATAAGCTTAGCTATTGTAAATGTTGAAGACCTTTTGGCAATTTTCTGCTAGCTTGCCAAGTGTTGTTGCTTCCTTTAGTTTGCCCAAATAAATTTGCTGAAGGTTCTCTCCAGTAATAGTTGAGTGCTTTCTTCATCAAAATCATTTGTAGTATATAGGAAGAAAAATAGATTAGGATGCTTCTCAATAACGTTATCGTGCCACCATTTGAAAGAAAGGAGTTAGTCTAACCTTGGAAAGTGGAATTAGTTATGTTGACTACCTCATCAAAATGAGTAAGTTTGGTTCTCCCTTTAAGTAGAGGCACACCCAGATACTTAAAAGGCATAGCCATGGTGGAGCAACCAGTGAGGTTGAGGATCCATTATTTTGTAGACATAGTAGTCCTCTTGCTTAAGAGAATCTAACATTTCTCTTTATTGAATAACAGCCCAGACACAGCTTGGAATTCTAGCAGGAAATTGTGTAAAAAACTGGTGGCAACTCTACGGCCCTGGAAAAGACAATTATATCATCAAAATAGATGAGATGACTTATATCCAAAATAGACTTGCGATGGTATTTTGCATATTGTTTCCTTTGGGATGACCTATCCATCAATCTTGATAAATAGTCTAGAGCCATAATGAAGATGGTGGGGAACAAAGGATCTCCTTATTTTAGTCCCCTAGACGTAGTAAAGAACCATCAGCTTGTCCATTGACAAAGATAGAGTGGGCGTAACCCATCAACCATCTTTTAATGATCTGACAGGAAGCCAAAGAGAAACCTCTAGCTTTCAAGGAGTCCAAGACAAACTCTCAGTCTATTAAGTCATAAGCCTTTTTGTAGATATAATTTATAGATGAAATTCCCCCTACAAGGTTTGTCCAAATCACTTAATAATTTCTTTGTGAGGAGGACATTATCTCCAATGTATCTCTCCTTCATAAAAGCTTCTTTTTTTGGAGTGATCAGTCGTTGGAGATGGGGCTGGAGTCTCTTAACTAGTAATTTGTTGATTACTTTGGAGACCACATTGGTCAAGCTGTTGGTCCTAAACTTATTCCACTGATCTTTAGAAGAAGATTTGGGCACCATAACAATTGTTCTAGTGCAGAAATATTTAGGCAGATCTTGACCCTGAAAAAAAATTTAAATAGCCTGAACCAAGTCTCCCTTAATTACCCTCCAATATTTCTTGTAAATATTTGAGGTGAAACCATCAGGGCCTGCTGCTCTTGCACTGTCAATATCTGAAAGGGCCTGCCAAATTTCTTCCTCCATAGGGCAAGCCTCCAAGTTAATGTGCTGGGAGATTTCTTTATCATTAGTAAATAGTTTAGAGTTCATTAGAGGTCTGAAGTTCTATGATTTTTTCATAAGATTTTAACAGTAATACAAAACACTGTCTGCAATGTATTGAGGCTTCTTTAACCATCTGCCTTGTTCATCCTTGATGGAGTGAATAGCATTACATTTCCTTATAAACTTAATACAATCATGAAAGTATTTAGTATTTCTATCTCCATCCATGAATCTATTAGCTGAAGCCTTATGTTTTAGGAATTCTTCTTGCCTTGCCACAGTAGACAGAAGTTGCTCATTTGTTGCCAAAAGTAAATCTTCATCAGCAAGCCCATTACTTGCCTTTGTCTCAAGCTCTATCAGGTATCTCTTAGCTCTTTCCAGTTCAGCAAAAGAGTTACAAAATATGTCCCAATTCCTTTGGTTTAAAGCTTTCCCAACATTCTTTTGTAGAAGCATTAAGCTGATCTAGGGGTTATGATGATCAATATCTCTCCAATGTGCAGAAATGGTGGACAGGAAGGCCACATGATTAGACCAGAAGTTTAAGTATCTGAAAGGGACTTTTGCTTGCTTATGAGTAGCAATAATTGTAATAAGAAGAGGTCTATGGTCAGTGCCTGCAAAATTCAACTGGGAAACAATGGTATTTATGAACTTTTGCATCTAGTGATCATTTGCAAAAAAATATGTCTAATCTCTCCCATAATTTGCCCCTTCTCCAAGTGTAATCAGGACCAGAAAAGCCTAAATCAAATAAACTAGAGGCTTGAATGTTGTCATTGAAAGTGTTCATAATGGCGAAACTAGGGGACCTGCCTCATTTCTTTTTTTAGGGGGAGGCAAGACAATTAAAATCTCTCCCCACCAGCCAACAGTCATCAGCAAATTGATTGATGTTCTTGAGTTCCTACCAAAGCTCTTCTCTAGAAGTTCTTATGCACCCAACATATACAATAGTAGCCATTCCAACTTGGCTAGCCAAATCAAAACAGAAATGAAGGAATTGTATGTGAACAAGTAGGATGGAGCATTTCAGCTCCCTTCTACAGAAAAGCCATATTTTATTGTTGCAGTTAGGGAAAAGTTCAAAACCTGGGAAAATTTGAGGAACTTTTGGGGATTATGGTGAGCTAAAGGATCCAAAATGGTTAAACACCATAGTTTCTATTTTCTATTTAGATATTACAACCTTTTTAAGGAAAGGGGGTGGGCAATCCCTCTTATATTCCAACAGAGAAAATTAATCATGGTGAAAGGATTTTGCTCTTCCCCTAGTAAGCCTGGTGAGAGATTCACTTCTAGTGAAGTAAGAACTTCCTGCCTCCATAATGTAAGTGTCATCTTGGGCAACACCAGGAAAAATTTCTTTTTTCTACCCTTCTGTGTTTGTCATTCTTTTTCTAAGATATGTTGCATTTCTTGGACTTTATCCAGGTTGGGGGTACAAGTGCTACTTGTATTTGTATTTCATTATGTGGTGGTGTATCATCAGCTACATTTTCAACTATGTCTGGGTCAGAATCAATATCTATATGTTCAGCCTCAAGTTCAGCAGATTGCACCACTCTTTGAGCAGTCCTCAGTGTCACCATTAGGAGGTCCCTCTCAAAATTATGTATTTGTGTATCATACTCCAAACCCTCCCTATGATATTCAGGTTCCAGTGCCACCATTGGGTTTTCTAACTCATATGTATGCATATTGAATTGTGTCTCAATTTTATCTTTCCTCAAACTTTCCTATTCTGACAATATTGTTCCTTTTCCTGATTTATTTGAGGGTTTTAAATTTTGATGCAATCTATAACAGTTATCTTGAGTATGTACAAACATACTGCAGTGGTTGCAATAAAGAGGTTATTGTTCCAATACCCATCATTAACGGTCCCCAGCCATACCTCCTCAATAGGAGGCAAAGTGATGTCTCTCTCAATTAGAATTCCAACCACTAAAGGTCTAGATAAATTAAATGTAGATAAGTCTAATTTCATTGAACAGCCAAGTAAGGCACCATTAGCGAACAACACTCTTTGATTAAATAAGTGAAGCTTTAGGGAGTTTGTACCAAATAGCTATGATGGGCAATTCTTTTTTTGAATCAAATGTTGGTGTCCAATTTAGTAGTTTCGTTGAGCAGTCCTCAATTTGTATAAATTTCTTAGAAAACACTTTAGCATAGTCTTCTTCTTTATTACGATATATCATTACATGCCTTCCATCAAAAAGGCTAATTTTCCAATTTCCCGCTAGCATCATGTCATTAAATGTTTTCCTGATGGAGTCCATTTTTGGGCCTGGCATAATGAATTTACCAATGAGAGTAAATCTGTACGTATCAGTCAGACTATTGACTTCCTACTGGGAGAAGATGATTGAATGCTTTCCAGACTTCTGACTCCTCTTTAAAATCATATCACAGTCCACTTTCCCTACCATGGCATCACAATAAACTTGAGGAAACACTAGTTTGTCACAAAGAGAGATATCAATGGGTTCCAACCCTATCACATCAGCATAGGACAACTTTTTGATAAAATTTGGGTCAGCAGCCAATAGTTCAGCTACCATGAAGGAAGTCCCCTAAAGCCCCCATGTTAGAAAACAACAAAGAAGTTCAAACACTCAGTCAGGAAGTAGAAGACCCAAAACAGACCAGAGAACCAATGGAACGGTGCTTCCAAATAAATAAATGAAGAACTCAGGAAACAAAAAATGCAACAGACATGGAGTCCAAGACAAGAAGAGGCTCCAAAAAAGCTCCCAAATTGCAAAACCACTCCTCCACCTCTAACTTACCAGCCAACCGTGGAGTTCCTCCGTGAGGGAAACCCTAGATTAGCTTCCTGCACTGCCATCATACTGAAATATATATATATATATATATATTAACCATGTTTACAAGACAATTCTTAAACACAAATACACATAACTATCTTAAAATCTTCCCCAAGTAACCCTCTAAAGTTTCCTAAGTGAACTTGACTCCACAAGACTCACACAAGACTCCACAAACACAAAAATCTCAAGTACTCACCCCACTCTCACTATGGTGGTCACCCACTCCAATGCGTGGTCTAACCTTCTCAAAAACTACTCAACACCCACTCCTTTTCATTTGGAATTCATCCATATATATCGATCTATGATAATAAGCAAGGGCTGCTTTGGAAACCTCTTCAAAATTCATCCAAATTCATTAAATATAAAGGTAACTGATTATGGACGCCAGGAGCTCAATTGTTGTGCCTAGGCGCCAGTCGTCTAAAAGAATCTGGTGCTTAGGCGCCACGTTAAATTTTCTTGCAAGGCTTCTTTTGTTCTATTTTGCTCCTTTTTGTTGTATTTTTGCTCCTTTTGCTCTTAAAGTCCATTTCCTGCACATGCAATCAAAAACCCACAAAATACTTTTTATTAAAGTTCAATATAGTTAAAAATGAGCATAAAATGTACATTTAAAATAGTTAACTTAAATGTTACTTGTCCTCATGTAACCCTTAGATTGTATAAACTAAATATAATAACTTATGGTTATAGTTTTGTCCCATAAATGTGATTGAAAAACTATTACAAAAATTTTTGTTAACTAAGGATGAAATTAAAATATAAGGTTATTCAGTAATCAAGTTAGGAATTTTTTTCTTCTATTTATTTCAAAAAAATAACTGTAATTTGTCACACTAAGGAATTTTAGAATTAAAAGAAAAGAATTACAAGATAACTCTACTAGTAAAGAGAATAATACTTTCAAAAGTTAAGAATAAGTTTAAAAGCGTAAATAAGTTTTTTCCTTTAAGATAATTCAAGTGGAGCCAATTTTTAATTTGACATATCCTCAAACTTCTCCCCACATGTTTTCATTTTTGTTCTTTTTTTTTTCTTTTGAATTAACTTTTCTCTTTTTTGTTCAGGATCATTGTCAAACCTTACTTTTCTTTTCTTTTTCATGAGAGGATAACTATATTTAGTTAGCCTTTAATGATTTTTAACTTCAATATCCTTTTCCTAAAGTTAAGAACTTCTCACATTTCTTTACTTAAAATTTGTATTAGTGCAGTAATGATTTTTCATTGTCTCTAATTATTTTTAAAAGTGTAACTCTAATCATTAGTGTTTTAGAAATATAATTATTTTACTCTAAATAATAAAAGCATATTATTATGTTTTAATAATAAACATCTTAATTTTAGAATTGCCCTTTATTACTAAAAAACATTTACTTAAGTTTACTACAACATTTATAAAATAAAAAAAATAGCGTTATCGACCGAAATGGTCTTTCTCCTTTCTGATTGAATTCTTTCAGCATCATCTTATCGCTGGTGATCTCTTGAGCGTTGATGTCCAAATAAACTAATATCTGTCGATTCATTATGTTAAGCGACACTCCTGGGTCCACCAAAACTCTAAAAAGCACCAATCTATCGATGCAGATTGAAATATATGTTGGTTCTAAATTATAATGAACAAAGAATGATACAAAAAAAGTCTAATAAAAAAAAACTTAAAATTGAAAGATTAATTGATGAAAATCAAATTTAAAAAGATGTCAAGATAATTAAAAATGTGATAATGAAAAAGACAATAAAAGTGATAAAAATGATAAACTGATTCGCCTCAAACTCCGAAGTTCAACTCTTTGCACTCTCGTAGCATGAATTCCACTGTCAACAAGAATTTTTCACAATTCCCACAGATTTTTACACTCTTCACAAAATCCCACAAATCTTTCTACACCACCTTCAATCTTCACGTTCCAAAAATTCATAAACTCAACACCACAATGTCTCTACACTCTTCTCACAATATTCTCAAGAGCAGTACATTAATTCTGATTCCCATCTTTTGGAGATAGGTATAAGGACACCTTAAATGAAGGAAGGCATCATATTCTCATCTTTCAAGATCGATCTAAAGCCACCTTAAATGGAGTAAGGTATCTGATTCTCTAGAGAAATATTTTGAGATGGGTAAAAGACCACCTTAAATGGACCAAGGCATCATATTCTCATCCTTTGAGATTTGTCTAAGGCCACCTTAAATGGAGTAAGGCATCTGATTCTCTACACAAATCTTTGAGATAGGTATAAGACCACCTTAAATGGAGCAAGGAATTCTATTCTCATCTTTCGAGATTAGTCTAAGGCCGCCTTAAAGGGAGTAAGGCATCTGATTCTCTACACAAATCTTTGAAATAAGTATAAGGCCACCTTAAATGGAGTAAGGCATCTAAGACTCTACACAAATTTTTGAGATAGGTATAAGGCCACCTTAAATGGAGTAAGGCATCTTATTCTCATCCTTTGAGATTGGTCTAAGGCTACCTTTAAATGAGTAAGGCATCTGATTCTCTACACAAATCTTTGAGAAAGGTATAAGACCACCTTAAATGGAGCAAGGAATTTTATTCTCATCTTTCAACTCTGGTCTAAGGCAACCTTAAATGGATTAAGGCATCTGATTCTCTACACAAATCTTTGAGATAGTGATCCCGGGAAAATTTGGTTGTGTAAAATTTGTATAAGTTTGACTCCACTATGTAACGGTGTCAAATGCTTGATCCAAAATTTATGATTAAGAAACTTAAGCCAATAATGTTAGGATTCTACGCAAGTATACGTATCGTTATCAAGTAATAAAAGAATTTCTATTTAAACCCTGAATATTGATCCCACGGGGAAGGTTTAAATTTGAAGTGATAAATTTACTATGAAATTCACATAAAGTAAAACAAAATTACTATCACTAATTTCAAATGCTGAGATATTACCAAAACTAAATTATTTAATAATTAGCAAAACTGAAATGCAAAGTTTAAATAGTAACTACTATACTACTAAACTATTGAACTATTAAACTATATAACTATGTTTATGTGCTGAAGATTTTTTATGTGAAAAAGCATCTTTCTAGCTATAATGAGATTTTGGTAAAATGAGATGAGATAAATGGTTATAATATGTATTGTGCCAAATAGGAGAGATTTTAATTCTCTACCCTGATACAGTGTTATAGAAAATTATTTGCTAATCCTAGGTTCAGTCCCTAAATTTGTGGCTAGGCTAAGAGGATACTGGCTCCCACTCCAGAGCTCCTACTTCCCTTCATCTGAAGTCTAACTCTCACTTTAGTTTTTAAACACCAAGTTTGAATTGGGGATTTTAGTCTGTCACCCTTAAATCTCCAATTCTACACCCAATAATGTATATTTCCCTATTTATTTTCACTTAACTCCATGAACAAAATACTCCTTCATGGAATCAAATGTAATCCTCACCCTGTTGTAGAACTCATACTTCATTTCCATGATCATATGTTTTACAACACATTTTAACAATTCAATTGGCCAAATTGAAAGGTAAATTAAGTTCGTAGTTGAAAAGTCATCACAATTTATTTTATATTTTAATATTGGCACATCCATATTATCTCTTCATTTCACCATTTTAGAGTAGGGAGAAGGAAAAAAAAAACAACTCAGACTTCATGAGAAAGATACAACAAAAAATAAATTTTATATATAAAAAAAAGTTCATACAACACTAATAAACAAATAACACTTATCTAAAACTTTTTCTCAAAGCAAATCCCATTTAGCCTCTTCTAGGAAATGTAGGAAGAAGAAATTTCTCACTTTTCTCCTTCTCCAACACTCTTAGAGAAGAATTCACACTTAATCTCACCACAAAAACTCTAAACTGTTAATGAAAAATCACTAATAGACTCGTGAATGGTAATTGAATGAACATGGAAAAAGTTTATGGTGGCGAGGTGTGGCAAAAATGAGCAAAGAGAAATGAGGAGGACGTTTTATGATCAATTTCAGCCACAAATCGACCCTATAGTCGGTTCTCCAATAGGTGCATCCAAAAACTCTTCAAAAAGCATCCAAATTCGTCAAATCTTCTAGAAACAGGGTATGAACCGACATTGGCATAGTCGTCGCTAGAGACCATTTAATTAAATCTGTCTTCTCTGTCAAAAGGCACCGTCAGCGCTGCTTCTGGTGCTGTCAGCGCTGAGTAAAATCCATCATCTGTTCTGTAAGTCTGTGTCATCAGCGCTGCTTCTGGCTCTGTCGGCATTGAGTGTTTCTTCAAAAATGTTATTTTTACTCCAAATTCCATCCTTTTTGCTTCCTTTTTGCTTCAAGTCCTAAAAATCAACAACTTGCAAGAAAATAAAAAAACACCTTTCATTAAAGTGTAATATCACCAAAAATGAGTATAAAATATTGGTATAAAAATGCATATATTTTTGGTGTATCAAAATACCTCGAACTTATATGTTACTTGTCCTCAAATAATTCCTCTACTACATAAAAATATGACTTATGGTAAAGAATTTAACTTATAAATTTCCATATTTTAGTCTACTAAACATAATAGCATAACTTAAGAAAAATTTCAAACAACCTTTGTTAATACTAACGATATAAGAATATTTAGCAATCAAGTCCAAGATTTTTGATTCTTTATTCTTTTCAAGAAAAAACTATAAGTTGTCATATTAAAGTCACTTAGAATATTCATATGAAAAAGAACTTCATGAAACTTTACTAGTAAATAAATTAATACTCAAATAAAAGTTTAGAAAATGTAGTGAGGTCTTCTTCCTTAAGTTGATTCAAGTGAAGCCAATTTTTAATTAGGCATTTCCTCAAGCTTCTCCTCGCATCTTTTTTCTTTGTTTCATTTTTCTTTTCCTTTCCTTTTCTTTTCTTCTTTTTCTTTTTTTCTCTTTTTTTATGTGACTATTATTATATCTGGATAGCCTTTAATGATTTTGAACTTCGCTATTCTCCTCTTAAAGTTAAAAAATTTTCACATTACTTCACCTAAAAAATTTATATTAGCTTAAAACTTTCATAAAGTTTAATTCTTATCTTTTTACATGAATCTCTAAGATTTTTAATATTTCAAAAATACAAATTTCTTTGCTTAAAATAGAAAAGCATTGACTTATTCTCTTATACCAAATATCTTAATCTCTAAATTAACTTTAATTATTGAAAATTTTTACTTAACCTTACTATATGTTTTGAAACATAAATATAGTTATCTAAAGTTAACCTATAATACCAAATATCATGTTAAATTTAAATTTTTTGAAAATATAGCTAAGTGAGGGCAAATAAAATTAATTTTCTTTCTTTTGAAAAAAAAATGAATTTTTCTTCCCCCCCCCTAAAACTTAAATTTTTCAAAGATTTAGTATGAAGAACTGAAAAAAATAAAGGGTGAAAGGAAACATTAAATACATAATGAAAAGACTTACCTGTTGAAGGTTCTAATTTTTGAAAATTAACTCTAAAATGTTATAGGTGCTAATATGAAAAGCTACAAGACTTAAAATATTAAGTTGCACATAACACATATAAAATCTGCTAAGAAAGTGTTAATTACAATACATTTAACCAAATACTAAAACTAACAATAGAAATAAACTGAATTTCATATAACAAAAAATTTTACAATTCTACAGTTCATAACACAACAAAACAGTCTCATAATCTAAGAATAAATAGTCTCAACAAAATAACCAAAATAAATAACAACAGAACAAAGTATATCCAAACATAAACGAAAAGAAAGTTCACCAATCATCATCATCATCTTCTTCTTCTACATCCAAATTGTGTCACTGATACGGGGTAAAAATAGGGTGAGTAGAAAACTGAACTCAATGATCACCATTCATGTATCTCACCATCACATCATCATAAGCAGCCATATTCAAACTCTTTCCGTATCAAATCATCAGTTTGAGCATTTCTGACATCCATGGTTTGTATTCTACGATCCATTCTCAAGATATCTCTGTGCTAGATCATCATCTGCTCCAACAATTCTCGAAGTGTATTCCGGGTCCTAATTCTGAATCTTCAATCAACATGAGATTCACAAGTCTTTATTTTAGCAAGCCCAATAGGTTTTAGAGGCTCAATCCTCTCCTCCTCTTGTTTAAAATCAACTCTTGCTTGTTTACAGAGTGTGAAAATAAGTGCAGGGTGTGCTAAACCACAAGTGGTCTCTCCCAAAGCAATAGATCTAGTCTTCTTATAAATAATAGAGTCTACATTTATCCTCATCACCTATTGAATACAGAAGTTCAAAATGGCTCTATCCTTGGTCACCTTACTATGATGATTTTTTGGTATCATTCTTCCAGAAATAAAATAGTGTCATGCCTTAGATACTACATTAAGCATAGAAAAAGGAAAGTTTACCTTAACAACATTCTTGACTTTCCAGATGCCTCATCCATTAGTCAGAAAAGAAATAACCTCATCCAAGGCCTCATTTGTAGCAGCAAATGATTTATTATGACAGCTGTAAACATCTTCCAACTGATAAAAATCATTAATTTTTCTTGGAGAAAACTCTACCATGTTTCCACAAACCAAAACAAAATCATCAGAAGCCTTTGTAAAATTGGCGTAGAACTCCGTCACAACACCGATAATATCCTCGACAGTAAAGTAACAGAAATTTATCCATTGGCCAGCATTGATTAATCGCTCTACTCCTCCTCCGAGATTTTTAAATCCATGATCCGGAATTAACTTTTTATTTTCAAGTAGACTATTAAATCAGCATTAACCCTGAAGCTAACAAATTTTTGTTCATCATAATCTACTTTTCTTATTTCCTTTACTCATTCTCGAGGCCATGGTAAACCTAAGAAAATTTGATAAAAATCCGAATAGATTCCCAAAATTCTAAAAATCACAATGTAAAACACTTTAAACTTAAATCTACTAAGTAAGAGTTCTTCACCAAAAGAATTTCTCAAAATCTCTTAAAATTTCAAAAATTTTCAGATCTCGTTAATGTGAGATAAATGCTTGGTGAAAATCTAAATTTTTTAGTTTAAAGTGTAGCTCTTACCTAGAAAAGATGAAATCCGAAGTTCCATTGCCTTGAAATTGCCCCAAATCCAAGCAAATGCGAGCCCTAGGTGCAAAAACTAGAGTTTGAAGGTAACTCAGAGGGTAAAAATGGCGTTTTACCGTGCAAATTGTGAATTTTTATGGGTTTAGGTTGTTCTCGAGTCGAGGGCACCGTTGGTGCCCATGCCAGCGCCGTCGGCGCTAAAGGCCTAAAAATTCCATTTTTCAATTTTTTTTTCAATTTTCAATTTCTTTTCAACTTTCTTCATAGTCTTAGTATTTTTAAACATAAATTTTTATCTAACAATAATTTAAAAACAAACATTTTCACGAACAATCATTTTCACAAAAAACAACAAAATAACTTCTATATATGAAAATACACTTTTTACAAATACATTTTTCTAATCATACTCTTACACTCATATAAGAAGATAAATTTTAAATCAGCGTTGAAATCAAGACACAACACTAAACACTGAAACAAAACTATACACACAATCAAAGTTCATAATTATAAAGTAAGGCAAACTAAATCAAATACACACAATCACATTAAATACATAAATATTTTAAACTAGAAGAAAGTTCAAATTCTTCAACTATTCTGCCTCACCTTCAGTGTTTTCTCCTCCTCTAATATCTCCGAAAGACTGGTAATGAACGTACATATTATAGAAGGGTCGCTACGGAAATTGATTAGTCAAATTTTCTTCGATCCATCCTTTTTCCTTAAACATCCACACTAATCCTGCTTCAAATGTTCCAGTATGATCAAAATTCTCCTTCATCCTCCAATCTCGGTGATCGAAAAGGTACTTAAGATCTCCTATTGCATTCGTAATGCCCCAAAGTTCTCTTTCAATTTTCTTCAATTTCTTTTCCAAAGCAAGTGAACTTCCAACTATTGGTGCATCAATGGAGTTGAAGCATGTGATGAAATGATCCAAGATAGCATATAATGCTTCTTTCCCATTACCAACATAATTATCATCAATAGGAATCATGGTCTCCTAAGGTAATAAAACTTTTTCCCAACTTTCATATGGAACTTGAGATTGACTGAAAACTAGAAAAGTTGTGGAAGGATGCTCAAGTCCGTAAATTGGCCCATTCATAATAATACCCACAAAAAATCTAAAAAAGAGATCCTACATCAATGGGTTTTTCCATTTGAATGCAATAATTTGAAATAGCACTTTCTTTGGTGACTCTACTAATCTTCATGGTAGAGAGTAATTTTGTAGAAATGAAGAAATGCCACTGTTTGATATTGGATTAGGTGATAAAGCTGATAAATTAACATATTTCTCATCTCACAATTCTCAAATATCACTTTCATCCGTCAGAAAACTATAGACATCTTGTATGAAATCTCTGATAGGGATAAAAATTGTATAATGACATATTAGGAAATTTTCTATCATATACAACTCATTAATTCATGCTGGAGTAAATGGTACAACCTTTGCTCGTACGAAGAGTACTCTTTAGGTAATTCCATGTAAGTTAACATAGAATTCTTTCACCACTACTACAACAACTGCAGTAGTAATGTAGCACAAAACTTCCCATCATCTTTGTGTAATGATTTTATCCATTAGAGAACTTAGATTAATCAATCCATGATTGACAAAGCCTCTTTTCTTGATAAATCTCTTCTTTTTAATAACTTTGTCGTATAATCTCTGCATGTCAAAATTGATTAAATATCTTCTATTAAAAACTCCATACATGGAAGCATTTCTGGAATTTGAAGCCATGAAATTCAAAAATAGGGAGTTTCTAGTCATCCAAGGAAGTTTTTAGAACTTTAAAAACCCCTTCCGACGGTTGTTACGGAGAAAAATCCCGCCAAAGTTTGCCAAATTTGTCCTGAATTGTCAAACTGCTATCAGCACCGTCGGTGTTCTCGATGGGGCTATCGACGCCATGGTCAGTTTAGCAGGCGCCTTCGGTGCTAGTGGCCAAAATCGTAACTCTTCATTTGTTTGTTCAATATGATTCCAAATTTTCCTCTAATACTAATATTTATCTTAATTTATAATATATAAAATTGTGTAGGATTATTATGTCCTAATATATAAAACACTTATCAAACAATATAGTAATACATAAATATATATATTTTTTATATATATATGGGTTGCCTCCCATGAAGCGCTTGGTTTAACGTCATCAACCTGACGTACCATTTGTTTAGTTGGGTTGACTTAACATTAAAACTTATTTAAATTGTGGTATGTGCCCTTCAAAATAATATTTCAATCGATGCCCATTAACTTTAAATATCTTTCCAGTGTTAGGATATTTGTTAACAACAGTTCCGTAATGATAGACTTCAATCACTTTAAATTGTCCTAACTATCTGGATTTCAGTTTTCCTGGAAATAATCTCAATCTTGTATTATATAATAAAATTTATTGTCTAGGTTCAAACTTATTTTTAATAATCTTCCGATCATGTCATATTTTTATTTTCTCTTTATAGATTTTTGCATTATCATATGCTTCATTTGTCATCTCCTCAAGTTCATTGAGTTGCAATAATCTTTTCTCGCCAGCTTCTTTTAGATTAAAATTAAATTCCTTAATAGTCCAAAATGCTTTATGCTCCAATTCTACTAGTAAGTGTCATGTTTTTCCAAAGATAAATTTATGTGGGGACATTCCTATAAGAGTCTTATAAGCAGTTCAGTATGCCCATAATGCAGTATCTAATTTAGGAGACCAATCCAATTTATAGAGATTTACAATTTTTTCAAAAATTCATTTAATTTCACGATTTCATATCTTTGCTAGACCGCTAGTCTGAGGTTGATAAGCAGTAGAGAATCTATGCATAATATCATATTTCTTAATCAATTTTTTAATTCTCTCATTCCTCAAAATGAGATCTTTCACCAGTAATAATTACTCTCGGCATTCCATATCTTGTAAAAATATTTTTAATTAAAAATTTAGAAACAATCTTAGCATCACATTTGGGTAAAACAATAGCTTCAAGCCATTTGAGTATACACTCAACAACAAGTAATATATATATATAAATTTCCAAATGAAGGCATAAATGGTCCCATAAAATCAAATCCCCACACATTAAAAATTTCAACTTTTAAAGTGTAATTTAGAGTCATTTCATTTCTTCTAGAAATATTTCCTACTCGTTGACATCGATCGCATGTTTTAATATATTTCATTAACATCTCTAAAAAGAGTTAGCCAACAAAATCCATCTTGCAAATCTTATATGTAGTTTTATTTGCTCTAAAATTTTCTCCAAATTTAGAATCATAGTGTCTTTCAATTATCTGTTGAGTTTCCTCGCAAGGCACACATCTTGTAGTAATTAGATTTTTACATTGTTTATATAAATATGTGTCATCCTAAAAGTAGAATTTTGAATCATATATAAATATATTTAATTATAGATTTTTGATATCAGGTGGTAAAATATCACTTACAGTAAAATTTATGCATACCAAAGTACATTCATTTCATCAATACTATATAAGTGTTCATCAGGGGTATTTTCTAAAATTTCATTTGCAAAATTAGTTAATATTTTTTCTTTCTAGTATAGAAAAGGATCAGCTGATTGATTATCATTTACCTTTCTATGAACTACGATGAAATCAAACTCTTGCAATAGAACTATTATCTAATTAATCTTTTTTTAACATCCTTCTTTTGCATTAAGTATTTAATAGCAGAATGATCTGCTTGCACTATAAATTTAACTCCAATCAAGTAAGGTCTAAATTTATCAAAGGCATAAACAATAGCTAATAACTCTCTATCAGTAGTAGTGTAGTTAATTTAAGCATCATTTACAGTTTTACTAGCATAATATATCACTTTAAAAACTTTGTTGTGTCTTTGTCCTAAACAGTCCAATAACATAATCACTAGCATCACAAATTATTTCAAATGGTTTTTCCCAATCAAGTGGAACTATTATAGGTGCAGTGATTAATTTTTCTTTCAATAAGTCAAATGCTTTTATGCATTCCTTGTTAAAATCAAATTTCATATATTTTTCTAAAATTTGGCATAATTGCTTAGTTATTTTCAAAAATTTTTTATGTAGCTCCTGTAGAAACCTGCATGTTCTAGAAAACTTCTTACCCCTTTAACATCAGTAGGAGGGGTAATTTTTCAATAACTTAAATTTTTGCAGGATCTACTTTGATGCCGTTTTCAAAAATTTTATGCCCAAGTACAATACCTCCTGCTACCATAAATTGAAATTTTTTTCCAATTTAGTACTAGGTTGATTCTTTCACATACTTCCAAAACTTTTTCTTAATTATTTAAACATAATTCAAACAAAGTTCTGAATATATGAAAATCATCCATAAACACTTTCATTCCATGGTCAGTAAAATTGCTAAATATTGACATCATACATCTTTGACATATTACAGGTGCATTGCATAGTCTAAACGACATTCTATGAAAAGCAAATGTTCCATATGGGCTTGTAAATGTTGTTTTCTCTTGATCCTCTAAAGTAATTGGAATTTGATGATACCCGGTATATCGATCTAAAAAGCAATAATATTTATTTTTCAGCCAATCTATCCAACATTTGCTCTAGAAAGGGTAAATGAAAGTGATTTTTTTTTATGGTCATATTTAATTTTCTATAGTCAATACAAATTCACCAACTAGTAACTTGTCTTATTGGAATTAATTCATTTTTCTCATTTTCTTCAATGGTCACTCCTCCTTTCTTCACAATCATTTTAAAATTTCTTTTTTAACAATTTCTTTCATTATTCGGTTTAATCTCCTCTGAAGATCAGCTTTAGGTTTGTATTGTTCATCTAATAGAATTCTGTTCATCTTAATAGAATGATTAATTCTTTTAATATCTACTAAAGTCCATCCAAAAGCCTTTTTATATCTTTTTAACATTTATATTAAGTTTTGTTCTTGAATTTCAGTTAACTCAGAAGTTAAAATAGGAGACAATGTAGATGTTTTGTCTAAAAATACACATTTTAAATGGATATGTAATATCTTCAGTTCAAGTTCAGGTGGTTTAATACTTGATAGAGTAAGATTTTTATTATCTTTTTCCATCAAGTCTAAAGTTTCAAATTTGCCTTGAATATAATCTAAATTGTCTTTTTTTATCTTGTCCTTATTCTAAAAACAATCTTCTTGCTCTAATTTGTCTTCAAACTCATTCTTAAATTTCTCATTACTCAAGCAATCAGTTACTTCCATCCTGAAACATTCATTGTTTGTTTCTATTGTAGAATATTTCATAGCTTTTACAATATTAAATTTTACTTTGTTCATTAACTCTCATTATTAATTCTCCTTTTTACATATCTATCACAACTCTCTCTGTTGCAAGAAATGGTCTCCATAAAACAATAGGAATCTTTTTATCTTCCTCCACATCTAATACTATAAAGTCTACATGAAAAATAATTTTATCCACTTTTACTAATACATATTCTATAACTCCTTTTGGATAAGTTATTGATTGATCAACTAATTAAAGAGTTACAGCAGTAGGGGGAATCTCTCCCAAATCTAAACATTTAAAGATCCATAGAGGAAAGAGATTGATAATCGCTTTTAAATCACATAAAGCTTTTCTAAAAAACTTTTCAACAATAACACAAGGTATAGTAGAACTACCAGGATCTTCTAATTTTTCAGGAAGCTTTTTCTGAATAATAGCACTACACTGTTCACTGAGTACAATGGTCTCATGATCTGTAAACTTCCTTTTCTTGTTTAGTACATGCTTCATAAATTTCACATAACTAACAATTTGTTTCAAAACTTCAATAAGAAGAATATTTATCGTTAACTTCTTAAGAATTTCCAAAATTTTTGTAAATTATTTATCTTTATTCTTCTGCTTCTGTCTATGAGGAAACCGAGGTAATGGTTTTTCTATAGGACCTTGTTTTTGTTCATTTTCATTTTGGTTACTTTCCATTTCTTCCTTCTCTTCATCAACTTTAGTTTCTCTTTGGATCCTTGTTCAACTTCTTTTCCACTTTGTAATTAAATAACTTTAATTTGCTCCTTATTTTGATCTTTTGGATTAACTTCCACAGTACTCGGAAGAATTCCAGAAGGTTTGTTACTGAGTGCAGTAGCAATATGTCCTAATTAATTTTCAATATTTGTAATAACAACCACTTGATTCTGTATTTGATTTCCCATGTTCAACATTACTTCTTCCATTCTTTAACTTGTGGGTTAGGGTTAGGGTTAAATCCTTGAGGATAATTAGGCAAAAAATTAAAATTTCCTTGACTGTTCAAATTTTTGGAGGGATTCACCAAATTGTTAAAATTTTTCCAACTAAAATTAGTGTGATTTTTCCATCCAGGGTTATAATAATTAGAATATGGATTGTTATTCTGATTATTTATAGCATTTAAACTTTCATAAGATGATTGAGTACCAACTATCTACCCTAGTAAATTTTCCTCTAATATTGGGGGTAGTTGAGAATAGTTACCTCTAATTTTCTCAATCTTTTTTAAAATAATAGCAATTTAAGTTGCTAAAATAGACATTGCATCAGAATCATGAATACTAGCTACTCCATTAGGATTTACCCTTTCAGAGGGCCATTGAAAATTGTTAGTAGTTATTTCTTCGACTAAAGAGTATACTTCATCAAAATGTTTTGACATTATTGATCATCCTACAACAACATCTATAATAGATCTAAGTGATCTGATCCCAAAACTGCTAATATCCAACAGTATAACAATAATTCTGATTATATTTTTCACTTATATTTCTTTATTTCACAATAAAACCAAAAACCTAATTTTGAAGAAAAATAAGAATTTAACTTTTAATTTATATATATTGAGATATTACACAAGTATATGTATCGTTATCAAGTTATATAGGACTTTTTGATTAAGACTTGAATATCGAACCCACAGGGAAGATATGCAATATACACTTGTTGGAAAACTTTATATTTTTAAAAAGATAATTATTTAAACTAAAGACATTTTTGCTGTAAAGAAAGATTAAATATTTTTAGTAATTTTAATACTTTGACAAAAACAGAACAAACTTAAAAATATAAGTTGAGTTTTTGTAGAAGAAAAGCACTAAATATGAAAATATCTTTCTCCTTATCATAAATCAGTAATAGTATTGTAATTCTATTATGGAAGTATGCATATTGTGTTGTGCCAAATAGGAGAAAAAATACTCTTTACCCATACTAGAGATGCTATAAAGAACATTGGCTAAGTTAAAGTTTGAATAGTTCTAAAAACCGGCTAGGAAGGGAAGAGACTAGCTCTCACTCTAGAGTTCCTTTTATTCCCTCCACCTGGGGGCTAACATCTCGTATCAGAACCTAAAACAATAAACCAAGTTGGGGGCTTTAAACTGTCCCTCTAAAGTCCCCTACCTCTACACCCTTCAATGAATATTTCCCTGTTTACTTACACTCAATCATATGAACTACATCTCATTCATACAACCTCATGTGATTCTTTCCAATTATTGACTGAGACAATACCAGCCCGGTTTTTTTATGTTCTCTAAGCAAATTTTAACATTAATTGTTGACTAAGACAATACCAGCCCGGTTCTTACATGTTCTCACAACAAATTTTAACATTTAGGAATGACCAAATCAAGAAGCAAATGAAGTGCATGGATTTAAATCATCACAACTTCTTCCAACATTGTCAAACCAAGAAGTAAATGAAGTGCATGGATTTAAATCATCACAACTTCTTCGAACATTAAAGATCAATACTCTCCACAACTTCCACAATTATTGATTGAGACAATACCAGCCCGGTTCTTACATGTTCTCACAACAAATTTTAACATCTGGATTGGCCCCGAAAGACAATACCAGCCCGGTTCTTACATGTTCTCACAACAAATTTTAACATTTGGATCCATCCCGGTTCTTACATGTTCTCACAATAAATTTTAACATCTGGATTGGCCAAATCAAGAAGTCATCCCAGTTCTTACATGTTCTCACAACAAATTTTAACATCTGGATTGGCCAAATCAGTTGTTGACTGAGACAATACCAGTCTGGTTCTTACATGTTCTCACAACAAATTTTAACATCTGGATTGGCCAAATCAAGAAGTAAAACAATACCAGCCCGGTTCTTACATGTTCTCACAACAAATTTTAACATCTGGAATGACCAAATCAAGAAGCAAATGAAGTGCATGGATTTAAATCATCACAACTTCTTCCAACATTGTCAAATCAAGAAGTAAATGTCTGGTTCTTACATGTTCTCACAACAAATTTTAACATCTGGATAGACCAAATCAAGAAGTAAATGGTCGGCTCAGTTCTTACATGTTCTCACAACAAATTTTAACATCTGGATTGGTCAAATCAAGAAGTAAATGATCTGATTCTTACATGTTCTCACAACAAATTTTAACATATGGATTGGCCAAATCAAGAAGTAAATGAAACATGGATTTAAATTATCACAACTTCTTCTAACATTAAAGATCAATACTCTCCATAACTTTCATCCAACACTTTTAATCATGTTCTCACAACAAATTTTAACATCTGGATTGGCCAAATCAAGAAGTAAATGAAGTGCATTGATTTAAATCATCACAACTTCTTCGAACATTAAAGATCAATACTCTCCACAACTTCCATCCAAAACTAAAATCAATATAACTTCTTCCAACATTAAAGAACAATACTCTCCACAACTTCCATCTAAAACTTAGTTACTTCTCATTTTAAGAAGAAAGATAAAGAAAACTACTCAGAATTTATGGAGAAAACTAAACCACACTTTAGTTTAAAAGTAGAAATCATTATCAAACCAACAATAAGTCTCAGTTAAAACCAAAAGTAGTCTAAAACAAAAGATAAAAACTTATCTCAAGTCCTCCACCAAACTCTAAGTTCCCTTGAATCTCTTCTCTTTTACAACACTCTTAATATAAAACTAAAATAAAAAGCAAAAATATGTGGTGCCTGAAAATCTCTCCAACTAACTCCCTAATTTTAGAACTTTCAAAACTTTTTCAAAACTTTTAGGACCCCATTCAAAGTTTCAATCTTCCTTCTTTTATAATTCTCTAAAAGGTGTCTTGGTATCTCTTCAAAATGTGTCTTGATTCAATGTATTTCCCCAAGAGATGCATCTTTTCGCAATATTTTTTTTCCATGGTGTTTGTAACCACATATTAAGCCAATAGGTGCCTCAAAAATCTCTTCAAAATTCACAAAAACTAAATTTACTCATCCAATAACTGCCACTGGCGTTTAATCACGGGGCCTCTAGCGCTTAGGCGGGGCCTTCTTTGCTTAACCAACGCTTAAGCGCCGGATCTAGCGCTTAGGCACCGAAACACTTTTGCACATTTTTCACCTATTTGCTCCAAATTTGATCCTTTTTCACTCTTTTAAGCTTTTTTCACCTTTTTACCTGTACCTGAAAAAAAACACAAAAATACCTTCTATTAATGCACAATATCACAAAAATAGGTATACAAATATGTCTAAATACTCTATATATTTTAGGTGTATCAAAATCCCCCAAACTTAAAATGTGATTTATTCTGAAGTGACACTTCAATCTTTAAAAAAGAAATATGTATGATTTGTGTATGAGTTTCTTTAGGAGTTACCAAAATTTAGATCTAGAAATATAGTAGTCCAATTTAGAAAAAATATTCAGTAAATGATACCAAATTAAAGTTTAGAAATTTTAATGTTAAGAAAGATGAAAATATGAGTTCCTATCTAATTCAGAAATAATACAGTTCTTCCAAATTTAGAATTTAGTTCTTTTATTATCTCCACTTAAAAATTTTTATTAAGAACAATTTTACTTACTATATTATATCTATAAGCTTAGGATTTCTCAAGTCTAATACATTAATAAGATCAACTGTAGAACCAATTTTTGATTACTAATCCTCAAGCTTCTCCTCCCTCACTTTTTCTTCTTCTTCTTCTTCTTTTATTTTTCTTTTCTTTTCTTTTTCTTTTTCTTTTATTTTTCTTTTTTTAAGGCAAGGAATACTATATCTAGATAGGACTTTAATAATTTTGAATTCTACTTTTCCTTTCTTAAATCAAAGTCTTGATACAAAACTTTTACTTTTTAATATAATAATAGCTTTGAAAATTATTTTTATTAAAAGAAATTTATGTATTAAAAATAAAAGTCTAAATTTCTAAAATTTTAAAAAATACAATGTTTCTTACTAAAGATAGTTACTTTTATTAATCATTTTCTGCACTAAATACTTTTAACTTAAATTATTTCTTCATTACTCAAAATTTCAACTAAATTCTCTTACTCATTTCTAAAATAAAATTTTACTTCCCTAATATAACTTAATATTCATGATCAATTTTTCTTTTCAAATCAAATTCACTTTAGTTCATTTGAGAACAAATAAAATCCAAGTTTTGAAAATATTTTTCATCCCCCCTCCCCCAAACTTAAATTTTTGACAGATTAAATAGTTTAGCATCAAATATTTATAAGCAGGAATGAAAATTAAAATAACTGCTAACAGAAATTTTTATACCCTAATGATATAAGTATAAAACTAAAAACAGGAGTAAAATTATTTTGATCAAATGTTCTAATATTTTATTTCAATTTAACATGTAGAGATGTAATATACTTCTAAACAGTAGGTATAAACATAAAAGCAAACTAACACACTAACTTGACTTCTCAATCTCAACATAAAAACAAACTCACAAACATGATAAACGAAAAATACATGGTAGCAGTTTCTGAAATTTAATATTTAAGACGTAAGTTAGCAAGATTTTCATCTTTTCAAAAGACATAAGATTAAGTTAAGTTCTAAACTAACAAAATCACAAAACTCACAACAATTACTACCCTAGAATCCTTAAAAAAATTACTAATTAACACAAAGATCACAATAACAATAAAATACAAAAGTCTAAAACACAATATATAGTACAAATGTAACAGTACCACACCACATAGTCCACAACATAAAAATAAACAACACATCACAAATCTCAAGTCCAAAGCACATAGTCTAGCACATATTACAAACATAAAAATTTCTCAATCCACTCTTCATATTTTGAATCACCGCTATACCACTTTACTATAGGCTCAAAATCAGGATATCAAGGATATGGAGGAACTTGCACTCTTGGGTCACCCCTAATTAGGTTTTTCAGAGAGGAACGGAATTTATCTTCAGAATCACTCTTTTCTCCTACTATACCTATCAGTATGCTCTACAAAACGCTCTAAATTCTGAACTTTTTCAGTGGTAAAATTAATATGATTCATCATCCTTTGCTATAATTGATCTTGGGCCTCAAAAGACTCACCTCTAGATGTAGAAGCACGTGTGGTAGATGGTCTAGATGTCGAAGCAGCAAAGGTAGAAGAAACAAATGTCTCCATTCCATAACTCCTAGAAAATCCTCCTCTCTAGCCAAAAATAGAATGCTCAGAATAAGTCTTCATATTCACCTTAGTGATGGGCTTTAGAGATAACAACACTTCCTCCCAGCTATCATATTTAACTCCTGCTTGCTTACACAAAGAAAAGATCAAGGAAGAAAATCACAGACCTACAATAGTAACGACAGTGGCAGAACTGATGAAAGTTTGATAAATTAAAGTTCCCGTGTTGATGACCTTTCCTTCCTGGATATAATAATTTAACTTTGCTATCTCTCTGTTCACTTCACTGAGATGATTTGTTGGTAGCAGATGAGCAGAAATAAAATAGTGTCAGTCCTTTGAAGGTCCACATAACTTTGAAGTTGGGATGTTGACTCTCCTCTCATTAGAGATCATCCAAAATCCTATTTGAATAGTCAAGTAAAAAATAATCTCATCTAACTCCGCTTCAGACGGACTATAATTTACATTAAAACATAACGTATCAGGTGGCAAATGATAAAACAAGTTGATTACCTCCGGTGAAAAATGTACCAACATTCCAAGAACCATGACTTTATTGTCTTCAGCCTCAGGGAGGTTTGCATAGAACTCCCTAACAATATAAATAACTACCACAGCAAAGAAACAGCAGAATCATTCCCACTATTGGTGAACAATAAAATCCTCTACGTCTCCACTTGGATTCCTAAAACACCACTCCATAATTTGTTTTCGTGATTGCAACGAGTCACTGTACCAATCATGAGCCTTCAAACTAACAAATTTACTCGAATTGAAAGGATTCTTTCCCTTACTCCTCTTCATTCTTGGTGTCATTCTACAAATTTTATAAATTCCAAAAAAAAGTTAAAAATTAAGTCTAAATTACTAAACTAAACTTCCAAAGTATAAACTACATTTTCCATGAAATTTCCATAATTTTTTTTTCTTATTTTCAACCATGAATAGTGAATTTTTGAATATCTCCAAATGTGCTCAAAATACATAGTGAAAATCAAAAAGTTTTGCATAGAAGTAAAGCTCTTACTTAAAGGAACTTGGATCTCACAAATTTCACTTGATTCCACCAAGAAATCTTCACTTTAGATGTGTCCTAACACTCAAAAATCATGAACTCGAGAGGTTGAAGGTGATGATGGCTTTAAAAATGGTGAATTTTTGGCTAAAATTTCACTTTTAAGCATTCGCAAATTGGTTTTCGTGAACCGGAGCTTAAGTGTGGATAAATGGCGCTTAGGTGCTTGCCTCTTGGGTTGGCTCACGCTTAAGCGCGAGATGTGGCACTTAGGCTCTAATGGACGATTTTTAGAATTTTTAAATTAAAGTAAAATGCACTATTTTCCTAAGTAAACCACCCCTAAATGGTCTCATACCACTTAAATGACTATTTTTAACTTCCTATAACTCCCCTCTCTCTCAAAATTCTCCATAATAACTATTTTAACTCGAGGCTAAAAATAACATGAATTTTCTCACAAATAAACTTATATTAATTCACAAACAAGTACAAATATCTTTAAACACTTAATTCTCACTCCAAATAGTCTTAGATGAGAAACTTTTCCTAAATTCAAATACATAACAATCATTTCAAAATTAAACACATATAAGAAGTCATAAATACTGAAAACAAGACGTAAACACTAAACCAATTGAAAACAACAACTTCTAACACACAAAATCTACCACTAAACTTAATTTCATTCTTCATTTGAAGGAATAAATTCCTATCTTTCATTAGTCTCTCTAGGAATATAGAGTTGATAAAATGGACGGTGGTGACGAGTTCTAATACTATCTTCTTCAATACACTTCTGTTTTATGAACATCGCCTCATCTGATTCCTCTATTTAACTTGTGTGGCTAAATTGAATCTTCAATTTCCATCCAATATGTTTCAAATTTACATGCAACTCAAGTACCTTGGTCTCCAATAAAGCCATAGTATTCTCAATTTTGTTGATCTTCTATGATATCCCTTCAATACTAACAACTAAGAAACTGTTATGCTTCTCTTGTGCACTTTGACTAATGAACCTCTTCCTCATGGTTTTTTTCTTCTTCTTAAAATCCATCTCCCATGAAGAAATTTTATCTAAATCTCACTTTCTTTTAGACTTTTAGGGCTAGAAATGATCTAGGGTGAAATTCCTTCATAAAACCCTTCTATTTATAGGCCTAAATCCTTCTAATAACTCCTAGACATGTTTAGAAACTACCTTGGCACATTTTTACAAACAAATTGCTTGTTAAACCTTCTAGAATATTAATTTCATACATGTGTTTAAACTGTCGCGCTTAAGCGCCGGATCTAGAGCTTAAGCACCAGTGCACATTTTTGCACTAGTCAACTTAACATCCAAATTCTCATATAACATGTCGTGGTCACAAAATAAAGCCTTAAAATATTTACTAACACATGATAATTTCAAAAATACTACTCTAATTTTCTTAATCACACACAAAATAATAATAAAAAAAACACTCTAATAACTATGAGTTGCCTCCCACAAAGCGCTTGGTTTTACGTCCTCAGCCTGACGTAACCAGTGTTTATTCTAGTTGACCCAACATCATTTCATCATTAAATTTATGTTGATCCTCTATAAAATAAGTTTTCAGTCTATGTCCATTAATTTTAAATAATTTCTTAAACTTAGGATCTTTAATATCCCAACTCCACAAGGATAAACTTTTATCACAACAACTGGGCCCATCCACCTGGACTTATGTTTGCCTTGAAATAATCTTAACATTGCATTATATAGCAAAACTTGTTGCCCTGGCGGAAAATTTTTAGTAAGAATCCTTTGATCATGCCACATCTTCATCTTTTCTTTATAAATCTTGGCACTCTCATAAGAGTCATTCCTTATCTCTTTAAGCTCATTTAATTGCAATGATATTTTCTCATGAGCATCTTACAAATTATAATTGAATACTTTAATAGCTCAATATGCTTTATGCTCAAGTTCAACTGGTCTATCACAAGCTTTCCCAAATATTAGTCTATATGGGGACGTTTCTATAAGAGTTCTGTATGCAGTTTTATAAGCCCACAAAGCATAGTCAAGATTGACTGACCAATCCATTATTATTGGATTCACAAATTTTTCCATAATTCTTTTAGTTTCCTGATTAGATAATTCAGCCAAACCACTTGTCTGAGGATGATAAGCAGTAGCAATCCTATTATTTTTATGATATTTCTTTAATAACTACTCCATAATGGAATTTCTGAAATGACTTCCCCCATAAGTAATGATAACTCTCGGCATCCCACATCTACAAAATATGTTCATTTTCAAAAATTTTGCAACACTTTGAGCATCACGTTAAGGTAAAGCAACAACTTCTATCCATTTGGATACATAGTCAACTGCTAACAGAATATATAAATTTCCGAAAGATGGTATAAGTGGTCTCATGAAATCTAATCCCCAAACATCAAATATTTCAACTTCTATCAAATAATTGAGGGGGATCTCATTTCTTCTAGAAATATTGCCTACTCTTTGACATCTATCACAATTTTTGATATAAACATTAACTTCTTTAAGAATTGTAGAACAATAAAATCCAGATTGTAAAATTTTGTATGTTGTTTTATCAACATCAAAATGTCCCCCAAAATAAGAATTATGACATTTTTGGATAATTTCATAAGTTTCTTTTAATGGTACACATCTTTGAATGAGATATTATTTCCTTGTTTATATAAATATGGGTCATCCAAAAAATAAGTCTTAGCTTTATAAATAAATTTCCTCATTTGTTGGTATGTCATTCCATAAAGTTTAATATCACTAATAATATAGTTCATAATGTCGGCATACCACAGAACATGACACTCATTTACAGTGAACAGTTTTTCATATGGAAAATGTTCATTAATTTTTTTTTCAAAACAGAGTGGTTATTCTAATTGAAATCTTGACAAATGATCAGCAATTTGATTTTCAATTTCCTTCCGATCTACTATTTCAAAATCAAATTCTTGTAAAAGAAGAATCCATCTTATAGGTCTCAATTTAGTATCCTTCTTTTTCATTAAGTACTTAATAGCAGAATGATCTGTATGCACTATAGAATGAGTTATAATCAAATATGATCTAAATTTATCAAAGGCTTATACTATTGCTAATAGCTCTTTTTCAGTTTCTATATAATTAATTTGAGTTTCATTAAGAGTTTTACTAGCATAGTAAATAACTTTGAAAATTTTAGTCCTAAGACAACTCCTATCACATAATCACTTGCATCACACATAAGTTCAAAAGGTTTTTCCCAATTTGGTGAAACTATAATTGGTGCAGGTGATTGATTTTTCTTTTAATAATTTAAAAGTTTCTAGGAATTCCTCATCAAAATTGAAAATGGCTTCTTTCTCCAGTAAATGGCATAAAGGCTTAGCAATCTTAGAAAAGTCCTCAATATATCACTTGTAGAATCCAGCATGCCCTAAAAAACTCCTAATTTCCCTTACATTTGTTGGATAAAGTAAATTAGCGGTCCCTTGAATTTTAGCAGGATCTACTTCCATATCATTTTCTGATATTTGATGATCTATTTCAGTTCCTCCTGCTAACCATAAGTTGACATTTTTCACAGTTAAGGACTAAATTTGTTTCTTCACAACGCTTAAGAGCTTCAGATAAATGTTCTAAACATGAGTCAAATGAAGTTCCAAACGCTGACAAGTCATCCATAAAGACTTCAATCCATTTTTAAATTAAATCATAAAAAGTTCAATCATACATCTTCGAAATGTAGCAGGGGCATTCCATAAACCAAAGGGCATTCTTCTAAAAGCAAAAGTACCATAAGGACTAGTAAATGTTGTTTTCTTTTGATCCTCAGAAGATATTTGAATTTGGTGATAATCAGTATATCTATCCATAAAATAAAAGTATTTATGCCCAGCTAGTCTATCCAACATTTGATCTAGAAAGGGTAGTGGAAAATGATCTTTCTTAGTGGCAAGATTTAATTTTCTATATTCAATGCATATTCACCACCCTGTAACTTGTCTAGTAGGTATTAACTCATTATGCTCATTCGCAGTTACAGTTCCTCCTCCTTTTTCTTTAGAACATAGTGAATTTTTCTAACCAATGCACTATCTGAAATAGGGTAGATAATTCCAACATCTAACCAGTTTAAAATTTCTTTCTTAACAACCTCTTTCATAACAAGATTTAATCTCCTATGTGGATTAGCCCTAGGTTTGCAGTTTTCTTCCAGATTAATTCTACACATACAAATTGAAGGATTGATTCCTTTAATATTCCATCCGAAAGCTTTCTTAAAGTTTTTTAGAATTTTCATCAGATTTTCTTCTTCTTCCGTTGTTAACTTCAAGGAAGTTATAACAGGTAAAGTAAAGGGATCTCCTAAAAAGGAATATTTTAAATGTTTAGGAAGTAATTTCAACACAAGTTATGGAGGTTCTTTATTAGATGGACAAAATGATTTATCTTTGTCTATCGTGTCCAAAATTTTAAGACTTTCTCGAACATAGTTTGAATCTTCCTTAAAAAGTTCTTCACATCGATCTAATTCACCTTCTTGCTTGTGTTCCAAATCTTTTTCTTTAGATTTTTCTTCATAAGTTGTTTTTAAATGACATTCACATAGATATCTTATAACATCCATCCTATAACATTCATCATATTTACCTTTTGCAGAATATTTCATTGATCGTGAAATATTGACTGTAACAGCTAGATCATTGACGTGCATTGTTTATTCTCCTTTTTGCACATCTATCATTGCTCTTCTTGTGGGTAGGAAATTTTCCCAAAAATGATAGGTATCTCTTTATCTTCCTCCATATCTAGCACAACGAAATCAACAGGAAAGATAAATTGATCCACATTCACTAGGAAATCTATTATAACTCCTTTAGGGTATGTTATCGAACGATCTGCTAACTGCAGAGTTACAGTAATAGGGTTTACTTCTCCTAATCCCAATCTTTTGAATATTGATAGTGGCATAAGGTTAATGCTTGCACTTAAATCACATAAAGTTTTCCAATAAAATATGTCTCCTATTGCACATGGAATTGTAAAGCTACCAAGATCCTTATGCTTTTCAGAAAGCTTCTTTTAAATTATAGCACTGCACTCCTCACTACGTGTAACAACCTCATACTCTTCAAAATTCCTTTTCTTGTTCAGAATATCCTTCATAAACCTTACATAGCTTGGCATTTGTTCTAAGGCTTCAATAAATAGAATATTAATTGTAAGCTTCTTAAATATTTCCAAAAATTTTGAAAATTGCTTATCCAACTTCAAGGTCTCTGAGGAAACGAAGCTGGTGGATTTTCTAAATCAATTTTTAGTGGAGAAATAGGTCTTTAAGAATCTTTTAGAGCGTCCTTTTTTGATTCTTCAATTTTTTCTCTCTCTACTTCAATTTTTTTTTGAACCCTACCTTCCAACTCTCTTCTGCTTCTAAGTTGAATGGATTTTACTTGCTCTTTAATCTGGTCTTTTGGATTTGATTCAGTATTACTAGGAAGTGTTCCTTGGGATCTATTAATTAATGAACTTTTTATTTGCCAAAGTTACTTCTCAATATTTCTAATTATAGCTCTTTGACTTTGTAATTGATTTCTCATTTGTAACACCACTTCTTCTACAGAAAACTTCTCGTTAAATTGTGTATTACTGTTGAAACCTGGAGCATAAGTAGATCTATATTTATTATTCCCTTGATTGGTCCAGTTTCACAATGGGTTTACTTGTTTGTTTCCCCATTGCAGATTATTACCACCCAAGTTGTTAAAGCTGGGATGGTTTTTCCAACCTGAGTTATAATAAATTGATTATGGGTTATTCTGCCTGTTATTTATGGCATTCAAAGTTTCTAATTATGCTTAAGAATCTACCATTTGGCCTAATGAATTCTCTTTAATCATGTAAATTGGTTGAGAAAATTTCATTCCAAATTGGTCTAACTTCCTTGAAATTGCACCAACTTGATTTGCTAACATAGTAAATGCATTAGATTCATGAATATTAGCTACTTTCTTTGGATTCACCCTCTCAGAAGGCCATTAAAAATTATTGGTAGCAATTTCTTCAATTAAAGCGTAAGCATCATGAAATGGTTTTGACATCAATGAACCACAGTAGTGACATCGATAACTGATCTAAAAGATCCAACTAATTCGTTATAAAAAGTTTGAATTATTAACCAATCTAGTATAGCATTGTGTAGACACTTTCTTGAGAGTTCCTTAAATCTTTTCCATGCTTCATAAATAGATTCCCCTTCTAACTGATTAAAAGATGTAATATCATTTCTAAACTTCACAGCTTTTTGTGGTGGAAAATATTTACCAAGGAATTTTTGTGCTAAATCACCCCAAGTTCTGATAGATCTAGGTTCTAACGAATTCAACCACAATTTAGCCTATCCCTTAGTGAGAAAAGAAATAACCTAAGTCTAACGGCATCATCTGATACACCATCGTATTTAAATGTAGCGCACAATTCTAGAAATTTGGTAAGATGTAAATATGGATCTTTAGTTGGTGATCCCCTAAACTGATTATTTGATACCATTTGAAAAATAGCAGGTTTAAGCTCAAATGAATTAGCTACTACAGTAGGTTTTTGAATACTACAATGAAGTTCATCTACAGTAGGGTTGGCATAATCTCTTAAAAATCTAAATTCTTGATGAATTTCAAAATTTTGATCATTTTAGTTTGCCATTTCTGTAAATTTTTTTATTTTTCATGATTTTAAAATTTTTGGTTTTTCTGATTTTTCTAACAGTTCTCTCTAATTCAAAATTGTAGGGCACTAGTCATTCAGAACCTGAACTATGCATACACTACCATAAAATAAAATAAAACTAAACACACACAAAATAAAATACAGTAACTTAAAGTTTAAATAAAAATTTCTAAAAATAGAAATTTGCTTTTAAATCAATTGATTCTTTACAATTTTTACTTCACTTCCCTGGCAACGACGCCAAAAACTTGATTCTGAAATTGCTTATATGCAATAGTATAACAATCATTCTAATTATATTTTTCACTTATATTTCGTTATTTTGCAACAAAACCAAAAACTTGATCTTGAAGAAAAATAAGAATTTAACTTTTATTTTTTATATGTTGGGATACTACGCAAGTATACTTACTGTTCTCAAGTAATATAGGACTTTTTTGATAAGACCTAATTATCGAACCAACAGGGAAGATATGCAATATACACTTTTTTGAAAACTTTCAATTTTTAAAAAGACAAGTATTTAAACTAAAGACTTTTTTGCAGTAAAGAAAGTTTAAATATTTTTGGTAATTTTAATACTTTGACAAAAACAAAACAAACTTAAAAAGATAACTTGAGTTTTTGTAGAAGAAAAACACTAAATATGAAACTATCATCCTCCTTATCATGAATTAGTAATAAGTATAGGAATTCTATTGTGGAAGTATGCATATTGTGTTATGCCAAAAAGAAGCAATAATATTTTTTACCCTCACTAGAGATGCTATAAAGATTATTGTTTAATTTAAAGCTTGAATAGTTCTGAAGGTAGGCTAGGCAGGGAAGATACGAGCTCTCACTTTAGAATTCCCTCGATTCCCTCCACCTGAAGGCTAACATCTCATATCTGAACCTAAAGTAAAAAATCACATTGAGGGCTTTAAACTGTCACTTTAAAGTCCTCTGACTCTACAACCTACAATGAATATTACCCTATTTAATTGCACTCAATCAAATGAACTGCATTCTCATTCATAAAACCTCATGTGGTTCTTTTTAATTGTTGACTAACACAATACCAGCCCGATTCTTACATGTTCTCACAACAAATTTTAAAATCTGGATTGACCAAATCAAGAAGTAAATGAAGTACATGGATTTAACTCATAACAACTTCTTCCAACATTAAAGATCAATACTCTCCACAACTTTCATTCAACACTTAATTACTTATCTTTTTTAGAAGAAAGATAAAGAAAACTACTTAGAATCCATAGAAAAACCAAACCACACTTAGTTTAAAAGTAGAAATCATTGTCAAACCAACAACAAGTCTCAATTAAAACCAAAAGTACTCTAAAACAAAAGATAAAACTTAGCTCAAGTCCTCCACCAAACTCTTGAAGTTCCTTTCAAATCTCTTCTTTTTTACAATAGTCTTAATATAAAACTAAAATAAAAAGAATAAATATGTGGTGCCTGAAAATCTAACCAACTAACTCCCCAATTTTATAACTTTGAAAACTTTCCCAGTATTTTCAGGACACCTTTCAAAGTCTCAATCTTTGTTCTTTTATAATTCTCCAAAAGGTGCCTTGGTATCTCTTAAAAATGTGTCTTAATTCGATGTATTTCCCTAAGAGATGCATTCGTTTGTAATAATTTTCATCCATGGTGGTTCTAACCACCTATTAAGCCAATAGATGCCTCAAAAACTCTTTAAAATTCATAAAAATCAAATTTACTCATCCAATAATTGCCACTGGCGCTTAATTAGAGCCCTTTTATAACTCTTGTGCTGGTCTTCTGACACTTAAGCATGGTCTTCTCTGTTTAACTGGTCCTTAAGTGTCGGAACTGGCGCTTAGGCACCAAAACACTTTTGCACATTTTTCACCTATTTGTTCCATATTTGATCATTTTTAACTCCCTTAAGCATTTTTCACCTTTTTACCTGTACCTAAAAAAAAAACAAAAAAATACCTTCCAGTAAAGCACAATATCTCAAAAATAGGTATAAAAATTTGTCTAAAACTCTATATATTTTAGGCATATCATGATCCCACTAATCCATTGTAAAATGTTTGAATTATTAACCAATCTGGTAAAGCATGGTGTTGATATTTTCTAAGAAGTTCTTTAAATCTTTACTAGGCTTCATATATTGATTCCCCTTCAAACTCAAAAAAAGATGCAATATCATTTCTAAGCTTAGTAGTTTTTGAGAGTGGAAAATATTTAGCCAAGAATTTTTATGATAGTTCTTCCCAAGTTCTGATAGATCCAGGTGCTAATGAATATTAACAAGCTTTGGCCTTATCCCTTAATGAAAAAGGAAAAACTCTAAGCCTAACAACATCATTAGATACTGCGTGATATTTAAAAGTAGCGTAACTTTCAAGAAAACTAGCAAGATGTAAGTTAGGATCTTCAGTAGGTGTTCCTCCAAATTGATTATTTTGCACCATTTAGATAATAACAGGTTTAAGCTCAAATGAATTAGCGCAACATCAGAATTTTGAATAGTCAAGTGAAGTTCATCTGCTGTTGCATTAGCATAATGTTTTAAAGGACTTTGTCGATTTTCATTTATTTGATTATTTAATTTATTCACCATTTTGTTTAAATTTATAATTTCTTTTTAATTTTTTTGAATTTTTCTAATAGTGATTCTGAATTATAAAGTACTAAACCTTCAGATCCAGTATTTCACATAAACAAGTATGAGAAGCAAAGAAAATACCCTTAAATAAAATTATATTTCTTTTTGGATTTTTTATTTTTTTAATATAATTATATATAATTATCTCTAAATTTCGAAATTTACCAAATCTATTTAATTTACCATTACCTTCCCCGAAAGCGACTCCAAAAACTTGATCCTGAGAAAATATAGTTGTCTAAAATTTTTATAAGTTTGACTCCGCTATGTAACAGTACCAAAAGCTTGATGCAATTTTTATGATTAAGGAATTTAATCAATTAATGTTGGGATTCTATGCAAGTATACGTATCGTTATCAAGGAATAAAGAACTCTTTATTTAAGCCCCAAATATCGATCCTACGGGGAAGGTTTAAATTGAAATGATAAATTTACTAGGAAAATCACAGAAAGTAAATGAATTTACTGTCACTAATTTTGAATGCAGAGAGATTATCAAAACTAAATTATTTAACTATTAGCACAACTGAAATACAATGTTTAAACATTAACTACTAAACTACTAAACTATTAAGCTATAGAACTATTAAACTATGTAATTATGTTTATGTGATGAAGATTTATTATGTGAAAAAGCATCTTTTCAACTACAATGAGATTTTGTTAAAATGATATGAGATAAATGTTTATAATATATTTTGTGCCAAATATGAGCAATTTTAATTCTCTACCCAGATACAGTGTTACAGAAAATCATTGGCTAGTCCCATGTTTAGTTTCTAAGTACGTGGCTAGGCTAGGAGAGTACTGACTCCCATTCCAGAGCTCCCCCTTCCCTTCACCAGAAGGCTAACTCTTGCTTTAATTTTTAAACACTAAGACCAAATTGGGGATTTTAGCCTGTCACCCTAAAATCTCTAATTCTACACTCAACAATGTATATTTCCTTATTTATTTGCACTTAACTCCATGAACGAAATACTCCTTCATGGAATCAAATGTGATCCTCACTCTGTTGTAGAAATCATACTCCATTTCCCAGATCATATGTTTCACAACACATTTTAACAATTCAATTGGCCAGATCAAAAGGTAAAATAAGTTCCGAGTTGAAAAATCATTACAATTTATTTGATTTTTTAATATTGGCACATCCATATTATCTCTTCATTTCAACATATCTCAGAGTAGGGAGAAAGATAAAGAAAANTCAAATGTGATCCTCACTCTGTTGTAGAAATCATACTCCATTTCCCAGATCATATGTTTCACAACACATTTTAACAATTCAATTGGCCAGATCAAAAGGTAAAATAAGTTCCGAGTTGAAAAATCATTACAATTTATTTGATTTTTTAATATTGGCACATCCATATTATCTCTTCATTTCAACATATCTCAGAGTAGGGAGAAAGATAAAGAAAACTACTCAGACTTAATGAGAAAGATACAACTAAGCACAAATTTCATATATAAAATAAATTTTAGACAACACTAATAAACAAACAACACTTATCTGAAACTTTTTCTCAAAGCAAATCCCTTGTAGCCTCTGCTAGGAAATGTAGGAAGAAGAAATTTCTCATTTTTCTCCTTCTCCAACACTCATAGAGAAAACTTCACACTTAATCTCATAAAAAAAACTCTAAACTCTTAAAGAAAAATCACTAATAGACTTTTGAATGGTGGTGGAATGAAGATGGAAAAAGTGTATGAAGGTGAGGTGTGGCGAAAATGAGCAAGGAGGAATGAGGAGGAGCACCTTTTCTGATCAACTTCAGCCCCAAATAGACCCTAGAGTCAGTTCTCAAATAGGTGCATCCAAAAACTCTTTAAAAAGCGTCCAAATTTGTCAAATCTTCTAGAAATAGGGTCTGAACCGACATTGGCACCGTCGATGCCCATTCTAGCATCGTTGACGCTAGAGACCATTTAATTAAATCCGTCTTCTCTGTCAAAAGGCGCCATCGGTGGTAAGTATTTCTTCAAAACACCATTTTTACTCCAAATATCATCCATTCTGCTTTAAGCCCTAAAAATCAACAACCTGCAAGAAAACATAAAGGTACCTTCCATTAGCACAAAACATGAGTGAAAAATATGGTCTAAAAATGCATATACTTTGGGTGTATCAGATAGGTATAAGCCCACCTTAAATTGAGTATTGTATCTGATTCTCATCCTTCGAGATCGTCTAAGGTCCCTTTAAATGGAGTAAGGCATCCTATTTTTATCCTTCGAGATCATTCTAAGGCCATCATCTTAACTGGATTAAGACACCCGATTATTTACATAAATCTTTGAGATAGATATAAGACCACCTTAAATTAAGGAAGGCATCATTTTCTCATCTTTCGAGATCTGTATAATGCCACCTCAAATGGAGTAAGGCATCCAATTCTCTACACAAATCTTTTGAGATAAGTATAATACCACCTTAAATAGAGTAAAGTATCA
Organism: Phalaenopsis hybrid cultivar; assembly: GCA_002079205.1. Classification (NCBI taxonomy): domain Eukaryota; kingdom Viridiplantae; phylum Streptophyta; class Magnoliopsida; order Asparagales; family Orchidaceae; genus Phalaenopsis; species Phalaenopsis hybrid cultivar. The sequence goes on from JXCR01040808.1 coordinate 59,821, forward strand.
TATTCTAACTTCTCTATACTTTTGTTACCTCTTGGGTTAGATATGAGTCCCTATGCATTCCTTCTCAACGTAGCACTCCTTTCTTTCGATCGATCTTTTGGGTTGGATATGACTTCTTTTGCATTCCATCTCAATCTGGTATCTTCACATATTTGCACCTTTCAAAATTACATTGTCACAAAATCAAAATCAAAATTGAAATTAAAATTTAAAACATCAACATCAAAATTGAATCTTCTCTGCAACTGTCAGTTTTCTTGGTGGTTATCTCCGTAAATTTTTTGAGTATCCCCTCACTTTGGTTAGCAAGCTCAAATCACCTTGTGAATTTCAAATTCACCCTTAAAATTCACATGATGAAGTTAGATTTTCAAATCCCCGACGAATGTTTTGGAGTATGCAAATTCGATCAAGGATTCCTTTGATACTCTCTAGCAGAAACCTTCTCCACATTTCCTCTTTTCTGCTATGAGCATGTTGGCTCAAACAAATGCGTTGGCTTTGTTGATCCTATCGGTCAACACCAATATGTATGGTGTGTTTGACTGACACACCACACCTATTCAGGGTCCATCTGTTGACCTCACTTTTGGTTAAGGTCTAGTTTCTTCCCTAGAAGCCTAGGATCTAGCCATATGACTTTCATGTTGACTATTCCAAGAGGACTAGTGATGGAACCCTCATCAATAGAAATTCTAAAACAGTTCTTTTCTCATCTTGATGTTCCACATGTTGGTTCTAACCTCCAGCACTTAGTAGGTGGAGCCAATATGAGGGAGCTCAAGAGGAATATTCATAGGATTGTTTGTCCTTACAATTAGCCCTGGGTGGTATGGTCTTGTTTAAGTTTACACATACACATTGCACTTACAGCCTAAATCCTAACCGAAACTTGCCTAGCTTTATCCCTTCCTAAATTGGAAACTCATGTGGATGGTCCCCTAAATCATTAGCTTTGAGCTAGGGTTTCACTAAGAACAACAAATGAAGGATCCATAATGGAAGTTCCCTTATTCTGATGTCTCAAAAAAGGTGACCTTGTGATTAACATTCTCAATCAATCTTAATTTTGCTAAATTCCTAGTTTTGACCATCCTTGGTCCTAAACTACACCAAATTACCAAATTGTCCCTAAACCATTGATTTTCCAAAAATTCCCAAAATTATCCAAATTCTCAAAATCTTTTCAAAAATCATTTTAAATAATTCCAAGTCACTCAAATTAACAAAAAAATTCCAAAATCCCCAAAATACCCCCCAAAATTACCAAAATTACCAAAATGCCCTTTCATAACCCAAATAGTTCAAAAATTCCCAAAATCTCCAAAATCCCTCCAAATGTCCCCAAAATCAAATTGAACCACCCATTGAGTCCAATTTGACCAAATTGGTCCATTTTGACCAAAATACTCAAATTGCCCTTAAAGGCCCAAATTCCTCAATTCACGCCCAATTTTCACCAAATTGACTTCAATCTCACCCAATTCCAATTATAAACTAAAATTAAACAAATCCATTCCCAAATGAAACCAATATGAAGCTTAATTGAACCCAATTTTAAACCTAAACTCCAAACCTAACCAAAATACCCAATTTCACAATATATCTAATTTCCTCAAATTGACCCCTAACATATCCAATTTCCCTAATTTTGAATTCCAAATTTCTTATAAAACTCCTTTAGACAAAATTGAAATTTCAATTGGCCCTAGCCTAGTCTAAAGTCTCACCTAAATCCAAACTAAGCCAAAATCCCCAAATTTGCACGTAATTCTAAATTCAATCAAACTGAACCTCATAACTCGAAAGTTTCTTCCCAATTGTTGTCCAAAACTCTTCATTTCAAACCCTTGGACCAATTTGAATCATAAATTGAGCCTAACATAAACCCTAGCCCAATCCAAACCCAATTCTAACCCAAATTCTTCAAAATTGGTCATGTGCCAAATCCCACTAAATTGAAGTCCCAAATCAATTCAAAATCACTCAGTTTCTTTTCTAAACTTCTCATGACAATAATCCAATCCAATTTGATCAATAAATTGAGCCAAACTTAAAGTCTAAAAAAAATTCAAATCCAATTCCATGACATGTTTTTGAATCTAAGCTTTAGATTGAACCAAACCCATTCAAATTAGCCAAGCCATTGTCACCACAACCAGCTTTTGGACCCTAGGGACTAGGCTAGACTGACCTAGCCCACCCTACATGAGTCATGGACCAAAGGTCCCATGATTTAGGGGATCTCTTCCCACATCTGACTAAACTAAGGAAGATATGCCATCAACCATCAAACCCCCAAGCAAATCACAAGTAAGGCTTCCCTTGGATCCCCTGAGCCACCTAGCCACCAGTCCAGGTCTGGCTAGCCAGCCTAGTAGTGAAAAAACACCAAAATTGAGAGACGCTCCAAGATTTAAACCAAAATTTCAACTCTATGAGTTGGCTCATCCCAATTGTTTACTTATAAATTTATCCTCTCCACCTAAGAAACACTTGACACCCATTAGCCGGCCTTGGTGGCCACCATTTTCCTGTTGTTGACCTCACTTTTGGTTGAGGTATAGCTTCCTCTTTAGTAACCTAGGGTCTAGCTATAGGAATTTTTTGTTGAATATTCCTAAAGGACTAGAAAAGGAACCCTCACGATTGGAAATTCTAAACTCTTCTTTGCTCAACTGGAAGTTCCACATATTGGTCCTAACCTCTACTACTTAGTAGGTGTGGTCAATATGGGGGAGCTCAGGGTGAGTCCCCATAGGATTGCTTGACCTTATGATTGAATCTGGGGGTAGGTGTTGAGCCAATACATACAATTTCACTCACTTGCACATTACATCCCCCTCACAACCCTAAACCCAAACTTGTCGACTTTGATTTCTTGATCTTTTGGGAGACTCATGTAGATGGTCCCCTCGACCTACTGGCCTTTGGCTAGGGTTTAGCTAAGACCAGTACATAGAGGACCCAAATAGAGACATCTTTGTTACATAGCTCAAATAGGGTGGTTGGCACCTCGCTTTCACCAAAATAACTAACTTAGCATTTTGCCCCCAAATCTACCCAATTTACCAAAACACCCCCACACCTCAAATTTAAGCAAAATTTCCAATTGCATGTAAAATACCTATTTTTTTTCAAAAATCATCTCAAACCATTTGAAACCACCCAAATTGCCCAAAACTTTCTAAAATTGCAAAAATTACCAAAATACCCCCAAATTTATCATAACTACAAAAATACCCTTGGTGGTCCAAACTTTCCCAAAGCCCCCAAAATCATTTCAAATGTCCCTAAAACTAGCTTAGACTCTTCAACTGAACCTAATTTCACTAATTTGACCAACTTTGACTAAAAACCTCAAATTGCCCTTAAAGGACTAATTTCCCCAAATTCACCCTAAATGGCCATCAATTGATCCTAATCTTCCCCAATTTCAATTCTAAACTCAAATTCATCATGAAAAAACTTATTTCAAACCAATTATAAGTATAATTGACTCACATTGTGAACCCAATTTTAATCAAAACCAAAATCCCTAATTATGACAATATGGCCTAATCTCACCCAATTGAACCATATAGCCCCCTCACTTGCTCCAATTTGAATCTCAAACCCTTTATAACATTCCTACACACCAAATTTAACCCTCAGTTGGCCTTGTTCAAGCTTGAATTTCACACAATTTTAGCCCAAATCTAAAATTCCTAAATTTACCCCAATTTAGCCATGTGCCTAAATTCCACCAAACTGAATGCCCTAACCACAAAATTGACACCCAATTGATGTTGAGAACTCTTTATAAAATCCCCCTAGACCATTTTAAGCCATCAATTTGGACTTAGCTTAACTTTTTCCCAATCCAAACCCTAGACTAACCCAACATCCCCAAAATTTCCTAAATGTCCAAATAACACAAAAGTGAACTCCCAAATCAATTCAAAACCACTCCACATATTACATTAACTCTTTATGAAAATCATTTACACCAAGTTACTCAATAAATTGAGTCCAATTTCATGGAAAAATGGTCCTCATATTTAAGGGATTTCATCCCATTTCTGGCCTAATGTTGAAATATATTTTCCATCATGTCATACCATTAAGGGTTAACCATCATCGGCCACCCCTTGACCTCTCTGAGCCTAGAAATGACTGAACCCTGGCCAGCCACAACCTCAGCTGCTAGAAACAACTAGCCCAAGAGAACCCTCATTGGCAAAAAACCTAAATTTAAACTCACTTGAGTTAGCTAAGTCTAATTGGCCCTTAGGGCTCTTCATCCCTTGACCTAATCATTGTTTTGCACCGATTAATTGCCCATGGTGGCCACCTCAAGCTCCTCTATTTAAATTTCCCCCTTCACATCTAAAGAGGAGAGCATAAAAATCCTTGGGAAAACTCAACCAAAATCTCACAAGAGACTCTCCAAGAACTCCTCAACTCAAGCACACCATTTCCCCCCCTCCGTTTCCCCTAATGAGAGCCCAATTTTGAGCTCAAAATTTCAGCTCAAACCAAGAAAGATTTCTCTACACCTCCATAGTCCACTAAACTTTAATCAATAGTGCTCACACCATCACCATAACAAGAGGAGTTGATTCCCCACAAAAGCCTCATCCTTAACAGCCTCTAACATAGCTCTAGTTCAAGACCTGAAATCAAACTTGATTGAAATCATACCTAGACAATTCACCACTGCCTGAGAACTCATCTGGAGGTTTATTGGGTCCATTCAAAGCTACTACAACAATCTAATTGAGGCCTCCTCTCTCAGACAAAGTTATTAAGCGTCAACCCTAAGCCGAGCTAATTTTGATTTATCATGTGTAATGATTTGATTTCATGCTTGATTAATTGCATGGATAAACGTGTCTTGAGTAAATGAAGGTTTATAAAGAAACCACATGCAATTTGACTGAGGCTAGATGAAGATCTTAAGGTTTTGGTGTAAACGGTTCTCAGGTTTGGACACTTGAAGACGATGACGGAGAGCCATCTGATCACGCGTTTATTCAACAAATGGATGAGATCAAGCCAGACGAATGGATGGAACAAAAAGGCGGTCTGATGAGGTAGTTACGTGGATAGCAGAATCACATGGGGAAGCGCCACATGGAAACTTTGGAGTGGAAGAGGTTCAGGTGGCACCGCATGGATAAGTAGATAAATAAAGGGATTTTTTATTTATTTTAATGCCGGAGCTTCAAAAAAATATATCTTTGTGTAGAAAAATCATAAAAATAAAATAAAAATACCCTCTTGCTCAGTGAACAAAAGAGAATAATGTTCAGCAAAAATAAAAATTATTTGTTGACTCTCTGATTTTGAATGAATTAAATAGTCTTTGGAGTATTCTAATTCATTATGATCAAGCATTACTCACCATGGCTTGAAATTTTTGAAAAATTTCTCAGCACTAAAGTTGATTTTCTAAAAAAGCTTGTACTTTTGTATAAAAAAAATATATTAAATTAAATACATTTCAGAAAGTTACAAAATGTGGTTTTCAGATTTCCTTGTGATTATGGGTACTTAGAAAAAACATAATTTATATTTGAGAAATTACTTAATTTTTTAGCTTTATTTTAAATTAAAAATTCTAAAAATACCAAAACTTTTAATATGTTCGTAATGGTTTTTCTAATTTGGACTCATTAAAATATTTTTTCTAATTTTCCTAAGTTAAAAATAAATTTCCAAAGGCTTAAAAATGTATATCCCTTATTTTCTCATTAATTATATTAAATAAAATAAAAATCATAAAAATATAAAATCTGTTTCTCTAAGAGGTTGAATAAAAAGATAAAAATAAGTTTTGTATTTAAAACATTATTTTATATTTAATTAAATCATTAAACTGATTAATAGTTAAATAATAATGAGAGAAATTTAATTTGAAAAATCAGGAAATTTTGTCTAAGTGTTTCTCTTACCTAAGTGAACCTCTAATAATTTTCTCATAAAATAAATCATTACTTCGACTAATCATATAAATTAACTATAAAAAATGCTATTTTCTAAGTTAAATATATATATATATATATATATATATATATATATATTTCGCAGTAGNATGTTTTAATTACCCCCTGGATAAGGTACTTTAAGATTCTCTAAGTCATTTGAATTATGCTTAATGAGTTATGAGGTGGAAGTAGTAACTTTGGATTTTGGTGTCGTGATCAAAATTTAGGATTAATTAAAGGGAAAAATATGAAACTTTGATCCTAATGAATATGTTTGGATGATTGAAACATGATGGGATTAAATGTTAGGAACTCATTTGCTATCTTTTCCAAAATAATAACAACATTGTAATTTTCTTAATTATCATAAAATGGAAGTGGATTAAAATTAAATGATTCTCAAGTGATGGGCTTGAGTTTGGAAAATAATATTTTTATTTTAAGCCCACAATTGATGATGATATGATCTTTCAAGAAGAATACATACCACCAAAATCAAAATTTTTATAATCACCAATTTCCTCCATTGTGATTGTTCATGGCTTGGTAGTGACCTAGGTTCAACATGTAAACTTATTTGATTGGATTTAAAAGATAACATGTGTAATGATTAACACATTTCAGCACTACTTGTCTGGCTTAACTGTGGGTACCAAAACCCTTAATGACTTAGATTTGCCTTAGGGGCACCCACCCACTTCACTCTTAAATGAAACATCAATTGATTAATGTAGTGTTATGGCCTTAGGATAAATAAAACATCAAGTTTTCTAGAGCAATGGGATATTCCTAGTTTAACTCTGGATGATTAATAAAATAATATGATATGTTCAAAATAAACGCAAAATATTTTAAGAATTCTTCAAAGTTGTTCAGGGTCATGCCCCAAGCACTTTGAAATCTCTTGAACATTTTGTAGGGCAAATTGAACTTGCTATATTTTGCTCTAAAATCATCTACTATGATCTTTCAAGACTCGACAAAGTCAAAATTTGGGGTCTTGTAGTTGTACCTTCATCTAATCCTACAATTTGAATTCCTTGAAAAATTATATACATGATGTCAAAGCTAATATTTTAGGAGGAGGAACGAGAAGAATTGATAGGTACTTCAAAGCCCTACAAGCTCTACGTCTGGAAGATTTGTGAATTCCCCTTTCTTATTCCAAAACTTTCCAAGGTCCACCACATGACATCCAAGTTGAAAGAGATAAATTGAACAAGTATGGTCGTCCCCTATGGGGATATACTATTAAACCAAAATTGGGATTATTTGCAAAAAACTACGGTGAGATCTTTTAAGTTATTCCACTTATCTTTCTGTACCTCTTGTTTCTTGCTTTCATGTTTAAAAATAAGGTCACCCAACATGTAAAAATCAAAACTTTTAAGATAGCCACAAAATTGAAATTGAAACCAAAAATCAAAATTTAAAGAATTAAACAAGATAAAATTCACTACCACAAAACTCAAAATATAAGACTACTGAAAATTTAAGCACAAACAAAACAACAAAACTAAAATTACAACTAAATTAAAACGTCTCCATCGGATGAATGAGGATCCCTCGGGGGAGGCAACCTATGGTTGCTAACAAGATTTCCCATTGTCTAAATGAAAGTATAGAAGTCATTGATTTGAGTTTAGTAAATTCATTTAGACTAAGTGAATCAGAATAAAAATAGTATTGTTGGAATAAGTGAACCGTAGGATCCTAACCGGTGTCGCTCTAATCAAATTTAACATCCCCACCAGAATATTTGAATAACCATAACCTTAGAAAACACTTGATTTGACATCAGGACTTGACACATTATAAAACTTAAACCAGCTATGATGAGGAGCTTGGAGCTAGCATCGTGGGTAACACAACCATCTTCAATAGCAAAACATGTCTATACGATCTAAATCACTCTTTGCAATTAAATAACCAAGGATAGAACTTTGTGGTTGTCCGCCTAAACTGACATAAATGCTCAGCCTTATCTTTCGACCTTTGTATGGCTTTGCTATACAATATAAGCTCTAACTCATTTTAGGATTTTGATGTTTTCATTCGTCATGACCTAAATCCTCACATCTTCTAGGTTATTTGTGTGTTTCTCTCGCATGAATGCAAGTACTAAATAATAAAATTGAGAAGTTAAAACATTTAAATGATTCTTCTCAAAACTGAAGCCAAATCATAGGATAGCTTGGGAAGCCAACAAGGTTCTCCTCAGCATCTGTGGCATCCCCTAGTTCTTCTTCCTTTGAATTCCAAATAAAATGTTCCAAATTTGAGTCTTTCCTATTTCACACCTCTTCATCCTATCTCTTTGAAAAATCATATTCCTTTGAACTCCCTGAAGACAACATTTCCTAATTTTGTTCGAGAGTTTTCTTAGGTGACTTCTGTTATCTAAGATGTAATTAACTATAAGGGCTTGCTTTTATAAGAAACTTTCAAGAACCCAACTTAATATAAACCCTATTTAATTCTTCATATTAAATAGGAGAACTTGTTAGCTTATAATAAAATGATTTTACAGAACGAATGGATGTCATATGTTTCTTAGTTTATTTGATTGAACCTCACCATCAAAGTCATGTGTTTATCTTTCGAGATAAATACATAACTTCAGGTGTAGTTATCTTTCATTTAAACTATGAAAGATATGAGATTGGTTTAATTTCATATTTTTTTGAACTAAAATATATATATATAAATTAAATGCCCATGTGAAGTGGCGACGGAATTCCAATTCCACTGACCGATAGCTTCCACACCCCCCTTAAAATTATGCCGACAGCTTCTGGCGACTTCACTGGGGACTTGTTTCTCTCTCCATATTAATCAGGAAATATTGTCTTCATACATCAATAATGTGTCTATGTCCCTTATGGACCAAATTATCCTTCTTCTATTGGCATGCTTCACCCATTTCTTTCTTCGGGAAGTACGACCAACTCTTTTGGACTTCCAGACCGTCTGTTTAATCACCTTTAAACAAAGAGGTTCAGGAGTTCATTAGGACTTTTTTCTTTTGTGTGGGGTCGGACCCCTAAAAAGAGTGTCGGTGGAATAGTTCCTCCTAGGCATTCTGCGTTGTAAATTTAATTCCGCACTGGTTCCTAAACCTTACTTCCTACTTCGTGTCCTTTCGAGTTTAGTTTGTTATTTTTCAAATTAAATCAAATTGTGTCATGCTGTGCTTGTTAATTAACCTTTATTATTTAATTAATTAAGTTCTGCTACTTAGAAATTATTTTTACTAAATTTTAAAATAATCTGCAAAAATTAAGATAAAGACTTGCCCAGTCTACAGATCGGCATTTGTTAATTTTTAGTGTTCACACTGGATTTGCAAGGTATTGGCCAAATAACTAACCCTAGAGCTTTCTTTTTGAATCTATTGCAATGACATTATTTACGCTCTCTTTCTCTTGCAACCTGCCAACGAGCCGCAATGCTAGCAATGTTGCTACCACCATTAAGTTTGGCGCTAGACTCGATGAATTTGAATTTGTACTCGGGAAGCCATAATGAAAGTTACCGCTCCATAAATTTAGGACCCCTCTGCTGAGTTCAACCTGAATAATCCTCAGGGTTTCCCTTCTTATAAGAAGGTAAAGATTTTTGCATCTACGACACCTGCTAAGCCTACGGCTCTTGTTTCTACCAAAGGAAAAGAGGTCATGATTATTGAAGATACAACTGAAGGATTTCTTGTCTCACCTTCTATATTTGCAATTGAATCGAGTTCAAGAGCTGCTCCATTAACTCGGTCACAAAGAAGAAAATGCAGCAAAAAGATTCAAAAGGCTACTAAAGCCTAGATTTTTTAAGAAGTGTCTATTGATGAAATTCCTCACTAAAAGAAACTAGGATCGTTGGATACTTATCCACTTCTGCAAAGGAGTGGGTTCCATCCCTTACTGGACACCAATGGGTACAAAAGTATCCAGAAGGTTGCTTCTACTTTTTTCATCACCTCATGGACCTGATGGGGAGGGGAAGAAGCCTACTCCTATCATTCGAGTCAGTACAATATTCTAGAGACTAGTTACCAAAGAGGTTGTTTAGTCAGTGAATTACTTAAATGAGTGTGATTTGCAGTATCCAATCACGTGACGAATGAAATTCTAAGAGATGTTAAATATACTAGAGAATCTCAAAGATCAATTGAAACTTTGCCTACTCACATTCCCAACAAGTTCTGCTTGGGAAGCAGAGTTGATACTACCGTCAAACCATCATTGCCCCAAGACCTGCAGGTCGTCGACCAGTTAAGTTACAACTGGGTTCGAGAATTCTACCAGTTACCAGTTAAGGAAGTTTCTAAAGTTTTGAAGTAAAAGATGATGAAGCTAAATGGTATTGTATCTGGTCTGAACCATGGGAAGTATATCTCTCTTCGACTTGTTGATGCCTCTGTTGAGACACCCTGTCTTAAGACATCACTGTTGAAGAAAAAGGTGTGGGTACCTATGGTCGCCATACCAATTTAGTTCAATGAGCTCGAAGGTCGAGATGATGGAATGAAGCAAGGGTCCAAAGTATTCAAAATTATTGCAGCTATTGCTAGTGAGATGTTTGAGTAGGGGGAGGATGTTCAACACAGTCCTCCAGTTCTTAAGATGTTACTAGAGTCCATAATTGAAGAAAGGGTTGAGAAGCTCAGGATCGAGACTTTTGAGTTAGCCCTAGAACATGGAGTTTCTGTTGATGATGATAATGAAGATTTTGACTTTAACGACTATCTCGATGAAGACTTCATGGATATTCATTTCATTAAAACTAGAGCCACTACATCTGCGCGCAACTCCCAACCTCTTGTTGAAGGGAACGTCGTGGATGATTTGTGCAGGGCTATTTTCCTTAAGTGATGAGCAAATCAGCCAAACTGGAGAAACAAATGAAAGAGCTAGCCGTTATCATGGCTACATTTCATGGACAGTCTCAAGAACAACATTTAACTTCTCCGAAAGTCAACCATCCAGAGATTGTACATATCATCGATGAAAGGAGGGAAGTTGCTTCAGCTGATAAAGATGATCAAGAAAAGAAGGACTCTGCCCAAAGAATCATACCATAAAAGGTATTTAAACAAATGGTTAAACAAGTTCGGGAGGCCTTAGCTTAGTCTAAGGGTGGTGCATTGATTTTAAAGGGTAAACCCTACTCAGAAGAGTTCAAAGTCGTACCTTCTTCTAAGGGCTTTGTGTCACCAAACTTTAAGATATTTGTCGGGACTGAATATCCCAGATAGCACATAATGCATTTCTGAGCATGTTGTGGTAATATCGATGGTAATGAAGCCTTACTTTTCCGTCAGTTTGACAGCAGCCTATCAGGGATATCATTTAATTGGTACTTTGAGTTGCCCAAAGGATCAGTGAAGAAGTTCTCCGAGTTAGAACAACTATTTGTAAAGAGTTTTGCTAGAGCACAACATCATGTTTCTATTGGAGAACTCGAAGTGGAAATCAAAAGTCTAACATGACTTTAGTGGATTTTATCTTGATGTGGAGGAAACTTAGCATGAAATGTGAGCCTCAGCTACATGAATATCATGCGATTGAGATCCTACTCAAAAGCATTCTTACGCTAGTAGCTTTCATGCTTAAGGGACTCACCATCAATTCTTTCAAGAAGCTACTCAACAAATCTAGCAATTTACAAGAGGAAGTTAAACATATGGATTCCCAAGAGAAATTAGAAAATACTAGAACAGCCTGAATACTCGAAAAGAAGTTTGAGATAGTGGCAACAGTCAATAAGGAAAAGCAGCCAATAAAAATACATGCAGAACATTCTCATCAAGGTTCTCAGCAGTTATCACAACATGCTCAACAAGGAATAAAATAGTCTGGTCAATCTAGTCAGCAGTTGCATCAGGGAAGATCATATCAAACATAGAATAAAAAAGGTCTGATTGTTTGAGTTCAGATTTGAATTCTATGAATGAAAGAAAGTATATTCCTGCAAAGAGGAAGATTTACCCAAAATATTCAAAAGTCTAATGAAGAAGTTTGAGTTCAGATTGTTAGAACCAAAGAAACCTAAGGAGGTTAACAAGAAAGATCAACCCAATTATTTTTGATACCACTGATTTCTTGGATATACTATAGAGGAATGTTTCATCTTCAAAGATTAGCTCGAGAAAAATCTTAAAGAAAGGAATATAACAATTCTGAAGGAATATTGAAAAGAACTTAAAAGTGGTTCTATAAATACGATTTTGACTTATCCAATCACACCGATAGATATGTATTCAGAGAAAGAAGGATGTAGTATAGTTTGGAGCAAGTAATCCACGAAGATACTTGATAAAAGCTAGACCACTTCAGCTCAGGCAGTCCTTCAAAGTCAGCCACCCAGCGGGTTTGAGTCAGAGATTCCACTGGGAAAGCCAACTCAATCAAAGAAGAAGCAGAAGAATGCCACCATGAAGACTAATAGCGCAGAGGATAGGATAGGGGCTGCTTCTATTAGATTGGTTGTCTCAAATTTGGGAAGAAAATTCTCGAACCCTGGCCATGTTTGATTAATTGTTTTGCCCCTCTAGGGTCTTATGAATTGAATGATTATGATTTCGGCTACTTTTTACAAATTTTTAGTGATAACATAACTAACTTTGCTCAATCTAACTCTGATCTTGATTCCAAAACCGATCCTTAAATTGAACTTGAGACTGACAAATTCGTTAACCAGAATAAAGAAGATGTCGATGACATTGGTTACGATAATGTTGGAAGTGAGGAGCCAGTCCTCGAGCATCATGGTTCGCCACTTTCCATCAACTTGTATCTCTCCCATAATAAAGAGACACCATAAATTTTGCCTAAAATATCTTAGGAAGAAGAAATAACAGAAGTAAACCTAAGGAGCAGAAAAGTGTTAGCCCCGAAAATGGCTCCAGTGGATAAATGAAGCAAATAGTAACTAAAAAAGAGCTACCTCCACCTCGGTCAGTAGAAGAGCAACACAACCCATTAAAGATTGGGGGATTATATAAAGTGGATTATAACGTGCTAGCTCATCTTAGGAGGTTTCCAGCTAAGCTAAGCATTTATGACGCTCTAATCCTATCAAAGGAGATGAGAGAGTCTTTGGTTACAGACTTTCTTGACCCAGAGATTTTCTTAGCTCAGTTGGTCAGTATGTCCTTGAATGAAGTTCGTTCATTAATAGAACAGTCTGGGATAACCTTCACAAATGAAGACTTGTTTCTTGGTACTGCCGACCCCAGTGAACCGCTCTATATCTCCGTTAACATTGGCAGATTTGTGTTGTCCAGAGTTTCGGTAGATCTTGTAGAATCACTCAACTTGATGAGTCTTCAGACATTTGCCTATTTATACATTGAGGCTCAAGAGCTTACGAGCGATAAAATTATGTTAAGGGGATTCAACTAATAGTGAGAAAGAGGCCTTGGATCAATTACATTGCTTATGAAAGTTGGAGAACTAGTAAAAACTACTAAATTTCATAATGCACTACTTGATCGACCGTGGATTCACGAACACAACATGGTTCCGTCTTCCCTACATTAATGTATTAAATATTACAATGAATGACAAGAATAGTACTTCAAGGGAGATTTACAATCATTTTCAATTCATGAAGTTGGCATTCAAGAAGATGCAGCCTACTATGTGTCTCCAAAAAAATTGTCTTCACTCACGAACTTGTGACAAATAAAAGTGAAGATTCAGAAGGATCACAAGGTTAAAGTCAGCCAGCCTGGCTTCAATGATCTTCCACCACTCTTTTGCAATGAGTTGGTGGGGGTTCTTTTAGTTCGCCGGCCAGAGGTTGAGGCCGAGGACGTGGAAAAGGAAGAGCCAATATGATTGATGAGCGGACTAGGCTGACCATCAAGATTGATGATGAAGAGAGTTCTGAGCAGGAAATAATCATGTTGAAATAGAAGTAACCACAGTACAAGATATCCTTGGAAGATATGGAGAAAAGCAAATATGAGACAATTTATGCTTCGATTCTCCCTGAAAAGGTTGAGAGTTTAGAAGTCAAGGAAGTCCGTAGCGCTTCTTCAATGCCAATCAAATTTTATCGCGCTTTTACTTCTACTAATCTTGAGAATCATGTAAACTTTGAAGTAGACTATTTTAATGAATTAATGGAATTACCTTTTGGTTACTTTTCTCCTAGTTTACAAAAGTTAATTCAACAAGGATATTTGCCAACATAAATTCCAAAAGATAAGTTATAACTTTGTGAAATACTATGGAATGTTAAAAGTTAAATTCCCAATTTGAAATATGGTCTCAGATTTGGTACGGTAGGACCAGTCGATGATTCATAATTTTGCATGGTTGTTACTAGTGAGTCGAAAGAGGATTGCCTCAATATGGAGGATGACTCTACCGGTCATCTAATAGAAGACACCCCGCCAGAATTTGTGGAAGAAATTAAAAGAAATGGTTATGAATTGAAGGAAATTAACCTTGGGATGGAATAACAACCCCGACCTTCATTTATAAGTTCTCTACTCAGCAATGAAGAATCTTCAGAATTGATCAAGTTACTGTCAAAATTAAGAGATTGCTTCGCATGGAGTTATGATGAAAAGCTAGGATTATTCCAAGAAGTCACAATGCATAAGCTAAGGTTGAACAAAAATATGCCCCCAATAAAGCAAGCTCACAGAAGAATGCATTAAAATTTTAAATTGTGGTATTTTATTGGGAAATTTACATATATGCCAAACAATTGTTATGTATTTACTTGTTTAGCATCTAAAGTTTAATATTTATTCTTATAACACCTTGGTGCTATAACCCGTTGCATGAAGAAGAGTATTTCACTTTTAAAAAGTTAAGATGATGGTAGTTTTAGTTTTATGGATGTAAATAAGAAAGTCTAGATCTTAGATATGTAGATGCATAAGAATTTTTTGGTATGTATGTGAATGTCCCTTTTTTATGTGATATGAAAAATTTGGGCTGTATAGATGAAAAAAATCAAAGTTTAGGTGTAGATATGTATATATATAGGAATTGGGTGGTATTTATGTAAATGCCCCTATGATTTGTGTGCTATGTGTGTAAATACTTAAGATTTGAACGCTATGTATGTAAATGCCTCTTTTTTGTTTTCTACTATTTGTAGGTTGTTCTTCTAATGCTCATTTCATTGAAGGGAGATAGATAAAATGTACAGTTGAGGAGAATTCCAAGTCTCTCTTGTTTGGAATTCCTTAGCTTAATTTATCTTTTGTTAACATGGATACTTAGGGTTGGGATTTTTTATTGTTATGCATACTAGACTTTTATTTAGAAGATTTACATACAAACTACTTAATTTCTATCTATTTACATATCAACATCTAAACATCAATTTTTACATACCTATTATCTTATCTATGCATGAGAAGGTTTATTTCACTTTATACATGTATTTTTCCTGTGATATAAAAGATTTGGGTAAAATATGACCCCAATAAAGCAAGCTCCCAGAAGAATGCCTCTTGAGATAGAGCAGCAAGTCATCATCGAGGTGAAGAAATTAATAGACTCTAACTTTGTGGTAGAATTGCAATACCTCACATGACTAGCTAACGTTGTGTCAGCTAAGAAGAAAAATGGACAGATCCGTGTTTGTGTCGACTTCCGGGATTTGAACAAAGCATCTCCAAAAGATGAATTTTCGTTGTCGATACCAGAAATGATGGTGGACATCAACTTGACACATGGATTTTCTCCTTCATGGATGGATCATCGGGATACAATCAAGTCAAGATGGCTCCAGAAGATGCAGTATTTACATCATTCAGAACACTGATCAAAATCTTTTACTACATAGTAATGTCGTTCGGATTAAAGAACGGTGAAGCCACATAACAATGAGCTATGACGAGGATTTTTTATGATCTCATTCATAACCAAGTGGAATGTTATGTGGATGATTTCATCATCAAGAGTAAATAGAAAATAGATCATTTGTACGACATGAGGATCGTGTTTGAATGATTACAATAATATAATCTCACGATGAATAAATTAAAGTGTACATTTGGTATTAACTTGAAGAAATTTCTAGGATTCATTCTTTGTCATCAAGGAATCGAGATCTACCCGGATAAGATTAATACTACAATGGAAATGCCTCTTCCCAAAACCTAAAAAAACTACGTTCCTTCCAAGGAAAGTTAAAATATCTGAGACACTTTATTTCTAATCTCTCAGTTAAGTTTCAGCCCTTCTCAGCATTAATTAAAAAGGACACAAAATTCTTTTGGAAAAAGAAATGCTAGTAGACCTTTGAGGACATTAAGCAATATTTAACAACACCTCCTATTTTGGCAGGACCTATCCCATGAAAGCCTTTGATACTCTATACCACGACCTTAGACGCCTCTCTCGGAGGCCTGATAGCTCAGTTCAATGACGAGGGTAAGGAAAATGCACTCTACTATTTGAGCTTCCGTCAAATACCAATGGAGATAAAGTATTCACCTACTGAGAAGTATTGTCTAGTTTTGGTTTTCACCTCCCAAAAGCTTAGACACCACATGCTTTCTCATAAAATAACTCTAATTTCAAAAGTTAATCCATTGCAATTTTTGATGACCCGACCAACACTTTCCGGATGTCTAGCAAGATCGCTAATGATTTTATTTCAATTGGATATAGCTTCTGTTCCCATCTAAGCTATCAAGGAACAAATTTTAGCAGACTTTCTCACCGCACAACCACTTCCAGTTAGGTCCCCTCTTAAGGATGAGTTACTAGAAGAACAGGTATTACAAATGGAATTCTACAATGCAAAATTCTTGGAGATGTACTTAGATGGAGCTTCATCAGCCAGAAAAGACAAAGAACCAAGAACAGTTTTACCGAGCAAAGTAGGAATTGGTCTGATTTTCATCATGCTAGATAAGGGCATGTAGAGATTCTCTTATCATTTGACAGATCCGTGTATAAATAACGAATCATAATATGAAGCACTAATCATTGGATTGGAATTAACAATTTCAATGGACATAACATATATTGCCATATATAGCGACTCTCAACTCGTCATTCAACAAGTCACAGAATAATATAAGATTTTGAGGCCAAAGTTAGCAGAATATCATTGGTATGCAATGAAGCTACTAGAGCAGATTTCCAGTTTGACTCTCTTCCAGATTCCTCTATGAGATAACGCTCATGATGATGCTTTAGCAAAACTTGTGAAAGAATTAGCGTGTCCCCTGGAGGATTCCATTTTAATTATGGTACAAGAAAGATGAGTTTTGTCTTGGATTGACCTCGACAATCTTCATAATCTCAAAAGGAAGAAGGAATGATGATTGCTACAAAATATAATACCAAAGATTGATGCAAGCCATTTATAAAATATTTACAAACTAGAAAATTACCAGAGGACAAGTTTGAGGCATATCACATCACAAGAAGGGCCATGTCATACGCTATAGTGGGTGATGTCCTATATAGAAGATCATTTGATTAGATGTGGCTGCGATGTTTGAGCAGAGCCGAAGCACAAAATATTGTCAAAGAACTACACGCCTGATCAAGTGGAGCTCACCAGTCAGAGCCAAAGATTAAGAAGAAGGTCAAAAGACTCAGATATTATTAGTCACCAATGATGTCCGATTGCATGGATACAACTAGAAGGTGTGACCTTTGTCAAGTGCATGGGGTGGTCTTACACCAACCTCTAAATGTGCTACACCCAATTGCTGCTTCATGGTCATTTGAGTGTCGGGGTACAAACATAATAGGTCCAATAGGCCCTCCATCCTCTAAGGGACAAAATTTTTTTCTTGCATCTACTGAGTACTTCTCTAAATGGGCAGAGGTAGTACTGCTACGAGAGGTTACAACACAACATGTTCTCAAATTTTTCAAGAGTCAGATTGTCTACTATTTTGGTGTGCCACGCAGAGTGATTTTTGACAACGGGACAACCTTCAAAAGCACAAAGATCAATAACTTTGTCACATGACATGGGATATACTGGAGATATTCTACAATCTACAATCCCAGAGTAAACAAACTAGCTGAGGTCTTTAGTAAGACACTCGTGCCAATTTTGAAAAAGGTACTGGATGAAAATTAATATGATTCGCATAATAAATTATATGAAGCTTTTTGGGCCTATTGGACTACATTAAGAACTCCTACTCAAAATACACCTTACGTACTCATATGCGGGTCCGAGGTCGTACTGCCATTAGAAGTCTGGACACCGTCTCTCAGAGTCGCCTTCACCAATCAAATTACAATAGAAGAAAGAGAAAAACTCAGGCTTGAAGGATTGGAAAGTCTCAAAGGAAAGTGACTAGAAGCTCAAAATAAATTAGAACTTTATCAAAGCAAGGATGGTACAAGCTCATGATAATTTTTTCTGCCCGATGATGTTCAAAGTGGGTGACCATGTTCTTGTTCTCTAAAGACCTATTCTTGCACGCTGCAAGGTAGGTGGGAAATTTGAACCTACATAGGAGGGACCATTTATTATAGAAAAGTTCAATTAAGGAATAGCCTACTAGTTGGTGGATTACCGAGGAGAAAGACCTATGCTGTTGATCAATGGATGATATTTGAGACGTACTAGATAACTTGACATTGCTTAAAATGAGATTTTTTTATTTAAATTGTTCTACATTTATTTATTTGGCTAGCTTCTATAACTTGTTCCAATATTTTGTAATTAAAGTAACATCAATAAAAAGAAAATTTTGAAGTTTCTCACTTCAATCTTTCTCTCGGCAGCTTTTCTTAATTTCAACATTTCATTAAACTAAATTAAATTTAATTTAATTTAATAAAAAAAAAAGCTTTTGAACCTTTATAAATTAAAATTTTGTCTAATAAATATTTTATTTTTTTCTTGTTCCTGTAAAATTTTTGCGCACTGATGTATTATTTTGTCAGCTATAGAAAAAAAGTCAAGACAAAAGCTGAATTTTGCTTTCAAGGATGGTTGAAATCTCACACTTAACGAGGAAGGACATCTCAGGGTGGCATCATTGACTTTGACTTGCACTTCAGTCTGGTCGATCTAGACTATGAGGGTCCCCTGATGGACGTGGTCAGTTGTCAAGAGAAAGTAGGGCTACTATCGCTGTTGAAGATCAAAACTAAAGAGGATTCCTCACTGAAGTGGAAGAAAGTCATGACACAACAAAACTTGATAGAAGAGACTAGTCGTCTGCCGTCCATGATAACTGCGCCAACCGGACATCTAGTCAGAGCTGATGATGAGAGAATGTTGGATGCACTGCTAAGAAGAACTCAAATTTGAGATGCCAATTGTCGCAAACACAGAACCTTTTTACGTGAGGATAAAAGACGCCTGGAGAGGCAGAAAACTTACTGACCCTGATTCCTATGAGGAAAATCTATGATCCTTCATTAGAGGGACTTCTTCTAGTTTGCCTGCCATGGAGGACGAGTCCAAGTTTGCAGCAGAGAAGGTACCACCAGCGGTACCAGATGAACTTGACAGAGGTTGCTCGATGTGCAACGTTGAGGTTCTCATACAAGCATCAACGGGCGGGGCATTTGTAGAATGCCCAACATGCAATGTTCTCCATTTAGATCATTACAGTTTCTTTGAGGAGTTTACAGCTTCTGATACAAGACCCCAGGAGGTAGCATAACAAGAGACTGTGTCATATATTTTGTTATCTACAAAGCCAAATCAGACTTGGAATTCTAGAGATGTTGAGTTCAGAGGATCAGTTGCAATTTCACTACTGGTGGTTTCAGTTCTAAATTTGAAAGGAAACAGCGCCAATCTAGCAAAGTGGTGCACTCCTGGAGTGCCATGACGTAGAGTTTCCATTACATTGAAAAGGATCGATGACAATAAAATCCTGTATAGATTCAAATCAAATCCATAACAAAAGGTTCTAAATCCAAATGAGTTATGAGATGGTTGTACTTTTAAGTACACGCAAAGAGAAATTCTTATCCCGGAGTGTGCTTAGTAAATCGGCTCGATCATCTGTTCGCCTTGTATGACAGACACATAGACAGTCAAATGGATACTCAACTGTCACTTTTTCTATTGAATTAGAAAAGTAGACATAATATGTGATATTTTAGATGCTCTTTGCATCAACCATATACTGCAAATCAGACTTTAAGGAACAACTCTGATAATCACAGACCGCTACCATGGCATAATTAGACAAGATAAGCAAAATAAAGAAGAGAGAATTTGAATTCTATGAATAAGTTCTAGAAAAATTTGTTAATATACTAGAAGGTCTAGAGCTGTACATCAGAGTCTTTTCTGAAAATGATAAAAGAAAGATTCTTGACTGTGTATTTAATTTGAGAGATAGAGGTCAAGATGGTCCGCTATTCAAGAGAACTTATTTAGAACCATGAAAGTGGATGCGTGGAAAAGGCAGGATAATCATCCAATGTGGTTGCTGCTACAATTTCACCAAGGATAGGCAGGGGAACCCCACAAAAATCTTAAGACACAATGAGGTGGATCCATTGGCTCCCAAAATAAAGTGAAAGATAAAAAGAATGGTCAGATGGAGTGTGATTCCAGTGTACTGCATTCCAAACAGTTGTATCATTAACATTTATGAAAAGGGAGACTATATTCCCCCACATATAGATCAACAAGATTATGTCAGACATTTCTGCACAATCTCGTTCATGAGTAAAAGTAATATTCTATTTGGAAGAGAAATTGACATTGTCAGACCTGGTGAGTTCAGAGGATCAGTTGCAATTTCACTACTGGTGGTTTCAGTTCTAAATTTGAAAGGAAACAGCGCCAATCTAGCAAAGTGGTGCACTCCTGGAGTGCCATGACGTAGAGTTTCCATTACATTGAAAAGGATCGATGACAATAAAATCCTGTATAGATTCAAATCAAATCCATAACAAAAGGTTCTAAATCCAAATGAGTTATGAGATGGTTGTACTTTTAAGTACACGCAAAGAGAAATTCTTATCCCGGAGTGTGCTTAGTAAATCGGCTCGATCATCTGTTCGCCTTGTATGACAGACACATAGACAGTCAAATGGATACTCAACTGTCACTTTTTCTATTGAATTAGAAAAGTAGACATAATATGTGATATTTTAGATGCTCTTTGCATCAGACACAAATTCAGCATATGATATTTTCAAATTATGTCTTGCGTGCTGATACACCAAAATAATATACTTATTTAAGTACATATTTTATGCTTATTTTTGGTGATATTGCACTTTAAAGAAGGATATTTTCATTTTTTTATTGCAAGTATATCATTTTTATATATTTGGAGCAAAAGTGGCAAAAGGACCAGATTTGGAGCCAAAATAAGAAATTTTGGGATTCTGACACATGATTTGATAGAGGCTTGGCGCATGATGTGCCAAAACTGGTGCATGATGTGCTAGAGATGATTTTTTTGCAAATTAAGGTGGTTTGAGATAAATTTTATGCAAATTTTTAAAGGGATACTTGTTCTACATAGTTATTGGAGTGATTCAATGCATCTAGACACTTTAGAAGGTTTTTTTATGAAGGGATATGTCTCTTGGATCAAATGACACATCTTTTAAATTTGAAAGTGTTTCCATTTAGAGAGAAATTTGAATTCCTATTGAAACGAGGCAGCGCTTAATAAAAGAAGAATGCTTCAAAGTCTTCAAGAGGGAGGGAAAAAAGGACAAGAAGGAGGGTGGAGTGAATGAAAAGGAGAGAAGAAGAGGAGATTTTCTTCTAGGGTTGTAAGATAAGAGGGAAGGTGAGAGATTTCTTCTTCATTAAACTTCTAAGAGAGAATTGAGTGTGCTTGTAAAGAAAGGAAGGCTTGGAGAGAACTTTTAGGGATTTGTCTGGGAAGGATTGTTAGATAAGTTATGGCTTTCATTTCTTTTATTTTGTAAACTTGTTTTTTATATATGAAATCTTTGTTTTGTCATATCCTTATCATGAATTTTGAGTAGTTTTATTTATCCTTCACCCTACTTTGAGACATGGTTTTCTGAAGAATTGATTTTGTTTTCTCTATGATCTTCATTTACTTTTTGATCTAGCCAATTGAAATGTTAAAACATGTTGAGAAGATATGTCTTGAAAAGGGTTTTTCTACAATAAGGGGAGAATCACATTTGATTTCATTGGAGACTATGTCATCCATGGAATTGAGTGCAAATAAATATGGAAATATACTATGTTGGATACAAAATTAGAGATTCTAATAGGACAGATTAAAATCCCCATTTTGGTTCTGTTGATTGGAAACTAACAAGAGATTGTTAGCCATCAGGAAAGGGAGTGGTGGGAGCTCTAGAGTGGCAGCCGGTACCTGATCCCGAAACTGCTTATATACAACAGTATAACAATAAATCTAATTATATTTTTCACCTATATTTCTTTATTTTGCAACAAAACCAAAAATATGATCATGAAGAAATATAAGAATTTTACTTTTAATTTATAAATATTGGGATACTTCGCAAGTATACATATCATTATCAAGTAATATAGGATTTTTTTATTATGACTTGAATGTCGAACCCATAGAGAAGATATGCAATATGTACCTTTTGGAAAACTTTTTATTTTTAAAAGACAATTATTTAAACTAAAAACATTTTTGCAATAAAGAAAGTTTAAATATTTTTGGAAATTTTAATATTTTGATAAAAACTAAACAAACTTAAAAATATAACTTGAGTTTTTGTAGAATAATAGCACTAAATATAAAAATATATTTCTCCTTATCATGAATCAGTAATAAGTATAAGAATTCTTTTGTTGAAGTATGCATGTTGTGTTGTACCAAATAGTAGCAATAATATTCTTTACCCTTACTGAGATGCTATAAAGAACATTGGCTAATTTAAAGTTTGAATAGTTCTGAAGACCGGCTAGGTAGGGAAGATACTAGCTCTTACTCTAGAGTTCCCTTGATTCCCTCGACCTGGGGGCTAACATCTCATATTAGAACCTAAAATAATAAACCAAGTTAGGAGTTTTAACCTATCACTTTAAAGTCCTCTAACTCTACACCCTTCAATGAATATTTCTCTATTTATGCACTCAATCATATGAACTACATTCTCATTCATACAATCTCGTGTGATTCTTTCCAATTGTTGACTGAGACAATACCAGCCATTCAATCATACGAACTACATTTTTATTCATACAACCTCATGTGATTTTTTCCAATTGTTGACTGAGACAATACCACCCGGTTCATACATGTTCTCACAACAAATTTTAACATATGGATTGGCCAAATCAAGAAGTAAATGAAGTACTCATGTTCTCACAACAAATTTTAACATCTGGATTGGCCAAATCAAGAAGTAAATGAAGTGCATTGATTTAAATCATCACAACTTCTTCGAACATTAAAGATCAATACTCTCCACAACTTCCATCCAAAACTATTTAAATCATCACAACTTCTTCTAACATTAAAGATTGATACTCTCCACAACTTCCATCCAACACTTAATTACTTAGCATTTTAAGAAGAAGGATAAGGAAAACTACGCAGAATTCATGGAGAAAATAAAACCCCACTTTAGTTTAAAAGTAGAAATCATTGTCAAACCAATAATAAATCTCATTTAAAACCAAAATTAGTCTAAAATAAAAGATAAAAACTTATCTCAAGTCCTCCACCAAACTCTTGAAGTTCCTTTGAATCTCTTCTTTTTTATAACACTCTCAATATCTAACTTTCATTTTATATACATTGGGATACTACACACGTATAAATAATTTTATCAAGTAATATAAAACTTTTTTATTAAAACCTGAATATTGAGCCCCCAAGGAAGATATGCTATATGCAATTTTTGGAAAACTTTCTATTTTTAGAAAGACAATTATTTAAACTAAACAAATTTTTGTAGTAAAAAAAGTTTAAATATTTTTTGTAATTTTAATATTTTGACAACAACAGAACAAACTTAAAAAGATAACTTGAGTTTTTGTAGAATAAAATCACTAAATATGAAAATATATTTCTCCTTATCATGAATTAGTAATAAGTATAGGAATTTTGTTGTGGAAGTATGCATATTGTGTTGTGCCAAATAGGAGCAATAATATTCTTTATCCTAACAGAAGATGCTATAAAGAACATTAGCTGATTTAAAATTTGAATAGTTCTGACGACCAGCTAGGCAGGGAAGATACTAGCTCTCACTCTAGAGTTCGCCCGATTCCCTCCACCGGGGAAATAACATCTCGTATCAGAACCTAAAATAATAAAACACGTTGGGGGCTTTAACCTGTCACTTTAAAGTTCTCTAACTCTAAAACCTTTAATGAATATTTCTCAATTTATTTGCACTCAATCATATGAACTACATTCTCATTCAAATAACCTCATGTGATTATTTTCAATTGTTGACTGAGACAATACCAGCCCGGTTCTTACATGTTCTCATAAAAAATTTTAAAATTTGGATTGGCCAATTCACGAAGTAAATGAAGTACATGGATATAAATCATCACAACTTCTTCCAACATTAAAGATCAATACTCTCCACAAATTCCATCCAACACTTAATTATTTATCATTTTAAGAAGAAAGACAAACAAAGATACTCATACATCATGGAGAAAACAAAACAACTCTTTAGTTTAAAAGTAGAAATCATTGTCAAACCAATAACAAGTCTCAATTAAATGAAGTACATGGATAAAAACAAGTTTTGAAGTTCTTTTGAATCTCTTCTCTTTTGCAACACTCAATATAAAACTAAAATAAAAAGAATAAATATGTGCTGTCTGAAAATCTCTCCAACTAACTCCTTAATTTTGAAACTTTCAAAACTTTCCCTATACTTTTAGGACCCCACACCTTTTCGGACCTTTTCAGGACCCCTTTCAAAGTCTCAATCTTTCTTATTTTATAATTCTCCAAAAGGTGCTTTGGTACCTCTTCAAAATGTGTCTTGACTCAATGTATTTCGTCAAGAGATGTCCTTTTGCAATAGTTTTCGTCCATGGTAGTTGTAACCATCTATTAAGCCAATAGGTGCCTAAAAAATCACTTTAAAATTTGTAAAAACAAAATTTACTCATCCAATAACTGTCATTGGTGCTTATGCGCGGGGCCTCCGGCACTTAAGCGCGGCCTTATCTGTTTAACCGACACTTAAGCACCAAATCTGGCGCTTAGGTACCAAAACACTTTTGCCCATTTTTCACCTATTTGATCCAAATTTGATCCTCTTTCACTCCATTAAGCAATTTTCACCTTACCTAAACGAAAAACACAAAAGTTCATTCAATTAAAGCGCAATATCTCAAAAATAGGTATAAAAATGTGTCTAAAAACACTATATATTTTGGAATACCAGTATCCTCCCAGCCTAACCTTAGAACTAGGGACCAAACTCTGGATTAGTCAATGTTCTTTTTAGCACTCAGAAGAGGGTAAAGAATAGGATTCTTCCTATTTGACACAAAACAGTTTTTATATAAATTTTAATTTCTTTACAATCTATATACTCAATGTAAAGTGGAAGTATGCTTTCACAAATTTAAACCTTCCATCAACAAAAACTTTGCTTATTTTTCATAATTTTACTTTTGAAAGTTTAGTTTTTTGTTAGTTGACTTTGTCTTTCAACTGCATTTTAAATAACATTCACTTTAGTAGTTAATATTCAAACTTTCCACTTTACATTTATTTTTATATTTTTAAATTATAAAATAATTTTAAGAATTTACTTATAGGCTTTTCCAACTTCCCCGTGGGATCGATATCTAGGACTTCTTTAGAGCCCTTTTATAACTCGAGTGATATGTATACTTGTGTTGGTTCTAAAAGGGATTTGGCAGTTTAAAAAAAGTTTTAAAGATAATTTTTTTTTCATAAAAGGTATTTTTGTTGGGATTATGTTACATATATATTATTATATCTATCATGTGTATTTTGTAAAGTTGAAAAATATTTACAAAATTTCCACACTAAATCTACCCGCATCACGTACTATCTTTTGATAGTTTCAACAATCTTCGGCTTCTAATACATGTTTAAAGAAATGCAATGAAGTTACATTCAAAATTTAGTCAGTTTGTTGAAATGCCCTTTTGTGTGATGGATCAAGAGTCATGGAACCATATGTTGGTTCTAAACTATGATGAACAAAAAACAAGACAATAAACACTTGATGATTATGAAATTTAAGTAAAATATTCTTTTCTAAAAATAAACCAATGAAGATTAAATTTCTTTTTTTGAAAAATATATCTAGTTTGATAAATAGATAATGATAAAGACAAAACAAAAAGAAAATAAATTTGCTTGAGTTCATTTCTCTCGAGTTTGAGGTTTCTTACTCTTTGCTTGTGTAGCACGAATATCCTTGTATACACCAATTTATTCACACTCTCATGGAGTCTTTTACTCCTTTCAAATCTCTTCAATTTTTATGCTCCACCATTAATCGTTGTATTTGGGGTAGGCTTGCACATCCTATTACCATCTTTGCATTTGGGGTAGGCTTTGATGCTCTATTCCCATCTTTGCATTCATGGTAAGCTTTGACACCCTATTCCCATCTTTGCATTTGGGGTAGGCTAGGATGCTCTATTTCAATCTTGTAATTTAGGGTAGGCTTTAACGTCATATTCCCATTTCTACAATTAGGGTAGGCTTTAATGTCCTATTTCCATCCTTACATTCGAAGTAGGCTTTGAAGTCCTATTCCCACCCTCAAATTTGGGATAGGCTTTGACGTCTTATTTCCATTTCTACATTTGGGGTAGGCTTTGACGTCCTATCCCCATCTTAACATTCTGGGTAGGCATTGATGCTCTATTCCCTTCTCAAAATTTGTGTTTTCCATTTAATCTGGTTTCCTCGTGCATGATTTCATCTCCTTGAAATTTTAAATTAAAATCCAAACTAAATTTTTAAGGTACTAAATTCGAATCAAACCTTTGGCTGGGACTGTCGATTTGCCCGGTTGTTGTCCAAAAATCTCCTTTCCTTTCCCTGGTGAGAATCTCTATTATTCCCCAGAAAAAACAACTATCATTCAATTTTCCTCTTTGTTCTAGGTCTGTTGACTTTTAAGCTTGTGGTGCTGTTGTTAATCTCATCGGTCAACATCAATACACACAATGTGTTCGCCCTTCACACCACACCTATTGGGGGTCCATTTGTTGACCTCACTTTATTTCCTCTTTAGTAGCTTAGGGTCTAGCCATAGGACTTTTCTGTTGACTCTTCCTAAAGAACTAGAAAAGGAACCCTCACCATTAGAAATTCATAACTTTTTTTTTGCTCAACTTGAAGTTCCACATATTGGTCCTAACCTCTAGCACTTAGTAGGTTGGGTCAATATGGAGGAGCATAGGGTGAGTCTTTAAAGGATTGATTGTCCTTGGGGTTGACTCTGGGTGTTGGTCTTAAGCTGGTACATACACTATCACTCACTTGCACATTACATCCCCCTCACAACCCTAAACCCAAACTTGTTTACTTTGATCCCTCGATCTTTTGGGAGACTCATGTAGATGGCCCCTAGACCTACTAGCCCTAGGCTAGGTTTTAGCTAAGACAAGTACATAAGGGACCCAAATGGTGACTCCATTATTCCATAGCTCAAATAGGGTGATTGGCACCTCACTTTCATAAAAATACCTAACATAGCCTTTTACAAATCTACCCAAATTACCAAAACACCCCCAAACCCCAAATTTGACCAAAATTTCCAATTGCAACAAAAATAGCCAAATTTTTTCAAAAATCATCTCAAACCATTTGAAACCAACCAAATTGTCCAAAACTTCCCAAAATTACCAAAATTACCAAACTACCCCCAAATTTGCCAAAATTATAAATATACCCTTGGTGGTCCAAACTTTCCCAAAATCCTAAAATTCACTTTAAATGTCCTCAAACCCAATTTAGACTCTTTAACTGAACCAAGTTTGGCCACTTTGACCAACTTTAACTAAAAACCCCGAATTGCCCTTAAAGGCCTAATTTCCCCAAATTCACCCCAAATGGCCATCAATTTGATCCTAATCTTCCCTAATTTCAATTCTAAACTTAAATTCATCATGTTGACTTCATTAAAACCAAATTCAAGTCTAATTGTCTCACATTGTAAACCCAATTTCAATCCAAACCAAAATCCCTAATTTTTTCCATATGGCCTAATCTAAACCAATTGAACCCTATAGCCCACTCACTTGCTCCAATTTGAATCTCAAACCCTTTATAACAATCCTACACACCAAATTGAACCTTTAATTGGCCTTGTTAAAGCTTCAATCTCACTCAATTTCAACCCAGATCCAAAATTCCGCAAATTGCTCCAATTTAGTCATGTGCCCAAATTCCCCCTAATTGAATGCCCTAACCCCAAAATTGGCACCCAATGGATGTTGAGAACACTTTATAACATCGTCTTAGACCATTTTGAACCATCAATTTCAATGTAGCCCAACTTTAGCCCAACCCAAACCCAAGCTTAACCCCAACATCCCCAAAATTGCTCAATTATCCAATTACCTCCAAATTAAACTCCCAAATCAATTCAAAACGACTCCAAATCTTTTATAAACTCTTTATGACAATCATTTACACTAATATATTCAATAAATTGAGTTCAACGTCATGGCTAGACCAACCTAGACTCAACTTCAAGTCAATTTGAGCCAAATTGAACCCATGTACCAAAATTGACTTAGCCATGCCAAATTGATCAAACTAAAGCATCTACAACCATCAAGTAAACCCTAGTGACCAGGCTAGACTCACCTAGCCTACCCTAGAAGATCTATGGACCAATGGTCTCCTAATTTAAAGATTTCATCCCATTTTTGGCATAATCTTGAATATCTTTTCCATCACACCATACCATTAGGGGTTAACCATCATTGGCCACCCCCTGACCTCCCTGAGCCAAAAAATGACTGAACCCTAGCTAGACATCACCTCAAATGATGGAAACATCCAGCCCAACCTTTGGTCAAAACCCAAATATAAACTTACCTGAGCTGGCTAAGTCTGATTCGCCACTAGGGCTCTTCATCCCTCCACCTAAGCACTATTTTGCACCCATCAATTGCCCCTGATGGCCACCCCAAGCTCCTCATTTTAAATATCCCCCTTCACAGCCAAAGGGGAGAGCTTTAAAATCCTTGTGTAAACTCTGCCAAAATCTCACCAGAGACTCTCCAAGAACTCCTCAACTCAAGCCCATTTTCCCCATCTAGTTTCCCTTGTGAAAGCCCAAATTTGAGCTCAAAATTTTGGCTCGAAGGAGGACAGATTTCTCTGCACCTGCACAATCAACTAAACTCTAATTAATTATTCCCACACCATCACAAGAGAAAGAGGATTTATTTACCCACAAAAGCTCCATCCTAAAAAGCCTCTAACATAGCTCTAGACCAACACCCAAAATTGAGCTTGATTGAAATCAAAGCTAGGCAATTCACCACAACCTGAGAACTCTTTTGGAGGTTTGTTGGGTCCATGCAAAGATACTACATCCATCTGATTGAGGCCTCCCCTCTTAGACAAATGTGTTGATCTCAACCGTAACAAGAGTTTCTTTTGATTATTCATGTGTAATGGCTTGATTTCATGCTTAATTAATTGTATGATAGATGCGACTTGAGTAGATGAAGGTTTAGAAATAAACCCCATACAATTTGGTTGAGTCTAAATAAAGATCTTAAGGTTTTAATGTGAGCGTTTCTCAAGTTTAGACACTTTAGGATGATGACGGAGAGTCGTTTGATCATGCATTTATTCAACGGACGAATGACATCGAGCAAGATTAATGGATGGAACAAAAAGGTGGGTTGACGAGGTGGCTACGTGGTTGACAATGTCAAATTGTAGAGCGCCGCGTGGAGACTTCGAAGATGATGAGATTGAGGTGGCGCCGCTTGAATAAGTACATAAATAGAGGGATTTTTTACTTATTTTAATGCCTGAGTTTTAAAAAATTACATCATCGTGTAGAAAAGTCATAAAAATAAAATAAAAATACCCACTTGCTAAAGTAAAAACGGAGAATAATGTGGACTAAAAATGAAAAATTATTTGTTGACTCTATGATTTTTAATAAATTAAATATTCTCAGGAGTATTCTAATTCATCATGATCAGGCATTACTCACCATGGCTTGAAAGTTTTATGGTTCTTTCCTTATGACAGGGGTTATGTTCTCTGATTTTTCGAAGGTCAGAGAACATCTCTATGCTTCTAATCCTAGTTTTCAAGTTAGGATGGCTGTTGTGGCTTATTTTAATTATATAAACTAAAATACCACTTGAAAAATTATGGAAATAATTTTAGTAGGTTTTTTATGGTCAGAGAAGCCTAGGAAAAATGTCATGATCTTTTGAATGATTTTTTACATTTTATAATTTATTAATTGTATTTATAATTTTTTAATATATGTAAATTAAATACTAGTAAAAAATTGACAAAATCAATTCAATGTTGTGTATAAAAAACATGTTTACCCACTATAAAAATTTCAATTTATTTGACCATATTTGTGCACTAAAATTGAATTTCTAAGAAACCTTGTACTTTTGTATAAAAATGATATTATTAAATTATATACTCTTAGGAAAATTATGAAAAGTGGTTTTTTGAGTTCCTTGTGATCAGGGGTACTTAGGAAAAAAAATGTTATTTTTGAGAAATTAACTGATTTTTTAGCTTTATTTTGAATTCAAAATAATTAAAAATAATTAAAAATCCAAAAAATAACAAAATATTTCAAAATGTTCCTAATGGTTTCTTGGTCACTTGAGATTTATTAAAATATTTTTCCTAATTTTCCTAAGTTAAAAATAAATTTCCGAAGGCTTAAAAATGTATTTTCCTAATTTTCTCATTAAAATAATTATAATAAAGAAATTAGAAATTATAAAAATACAAAATTTTTTTATCTTAATTCTCTGAACACAGAGCGGTTGAATAAAGAGATAAAAATGATCTTTGTAATTAAAACATTATTTTACATTTAATTAAATCATTAAATTGTTTAATAATTAAATAATAATGATCTAAATTTAATTTGAAAAATCATGAAATTTTGTCTAAGTGTTTCTCTTAACTAAGTGAACCTCTAATAACTTTCTCATAAAAAAAATCATTAATTTGATTTATCATATAAATTAATTTTTAAAAAACCTATTTTCCAAATTATATATATACCTGTGGAGAATTCATGTCCAAAAGTTTGGAATCTCTTCCTAGAACAAGGAGGAGATGAAAAATGATCAATGATTAACCTACTTTGTTGGAATGTTAGGGGATTGGCACACCCTAGGTCCCTTAGCAGATTATTGCATCTTAATAGGGTGTACAAGCTTTGGTGTATTGCTCTTCAGGAACCAATGGTGTCTAAGCATTAAGGATAGAATCAATTAAAAATTTCCTGGGTTTCATTTTGCTGCTAATTGTAACAATAAGATTTGGTTACTCTGCAGGAAAGAATTCAATTGGCATATCCTCTTAGATCACCCTCAGTTCTTACATGTATCCCTCTCTATGGCTGGCCATTTTGCTCATGCTACTTTTATCTATGCCACTAGCTCTTCTGCTGGGAGAGTGGAACTTTGGAAGGAGCTCCTTAACTTGAGCACTAACATCTCCTCAAAATGGCTGGTTTGTAGAGATTTCAATTACATGACATCTTCTGATGGAAAGATTGGAGGCAGACCTCTTGATATTAACAAAATGAACTTCTTCTTAGACAACATGCATATGGCTACACTCTATGATTTGGGTTTCTCTGGCCACAGATTCACTTGGAGAAGAGGTAAGGTTTGGGTAAGAATAGATAGAGCTCTTGTTAATGATCACTGGCTCAATGATTTTTTCCATACATCTGTTTCTCATCTATCTATGTCTGGTTCAAACCACAGACCTCTCATGATCTCCATCAGCAGCTCCATAAACCCCACCAAAAATAACTTCATATATTTAAATGTCTGGTCATCTCACCCAGACTTTTTGAATCAAGTTAGATCTATTTGGGCCAGCTATCACAATAACAATCCTTGGGTGAAATTATGGATTCTTCATAAAAGGCTTGCTGCTAAACTCAAAGTCTGGAATTGGCAGACTTTTGGCAATTTAAATATTAGGGTGGTGGAAGCTGAAGCCATTGTAAATGACTTGGAATCCAAAATCAGTCTTAGTTCCAATTTGGAAACTAATCTCTATAATGCCAAAGAAAGACTACTGAATGCTATTCACTCTCAGGAACATCTCTTCCATCAGAAAGCTGCTCAAAATTATTTCTGTTTGGGGGATAGAAATTCTAGCTATTACCATGCTATTATTAACCATAAAAGGAAATGTAATGAGATTCATAAGATCAAGGACTCCAAGGGAGACTGGCTGAACAATCCCCAAGATATTGCTGATAGTGCTGTTGAGCATTTCCAAAGGCTCTTTACTAGAAGTGAGGTGGCTAGGACTGAGGTTAAAGGCAATTTGTTTGACCACTGTAGACATTATACTTCTACTCTCAATCTTGAAGACATCCCGTCTAAAGAGGAGATCAAGTTTTCCTTAAACTCTTTTGATAGCAATAAAGCAGCAGGTCCTGATGGCTTTTCTACTGAAGTTTACAAATCATCCTGGAATGTTATTAAATTTGATTTTATGGATGCTGTGCAAGCCTTTTTCACTGGTATTGAACCCACTAAGTATTTCACTTCTTCCACCATTATCCTGATCCCTAAAGAAACTGTGTGTAACAGATGGGACCAGTACAGACCCATAAGTCTCACCAGTGTGATCTCCAAAATCATTAGCAAGATTCTGGTGACCAGAATTCAACCTCACCTAATAGGATCATCAACAATAACCAAACTGCCTTCATCAAAGGTAGAAGCATTGTGGACAATGTCCTTTTAGCTCAGGAACTATTCCAAGATTTGGATAAAAGATGCAGAGGAGGAAATTTGATTTACAAATTGGATATTTGCAAAGCGAATGACACCATTCACTGGGATTTCCTTGAGGAGGTTCTTCATGCTAGAGGTTTTATTATAGATTTAATAATCTTAATCAGAAGATGGCTAAAAAATAATGCCCACTCTATTCTCATCAATGGAAAGACCCATGGTTTCTTTACTGCTTCTAGGGGAATCAAACAAGGTGACTCTCTCTCTCCCACTATTTTTATTCTTGTCTTTGACTACCTTTAACTCATTCTCAACCAAATTCCAATCATATCTCCTCACAAACTCTTCAAGAACACCTCAAATATTTCCATCAGCCACCTTTCATATGCAGATGATATTATTCTTTTTTCTAAGGCCACTTAACCTACTTCCAAACAAATCCAAACCCTTCTCAATGATTTTCTGTTATGCTTTGGACTACAGGTGAACAAGCAAAAATGTTGTCTTTATTATAGCAAAGGTGTTAAACAACCTTTCAAACATTGGGTTTTTGATTTTACTGGTTTTTGAACCCCCTACTCTCATCTTAAAGATTTGGGGGTTCTACTACTGAAAGGAAGGACTAGACAAATCCAATTTGATGAAGCAGTGACTAAGATCCAAGCTAAGCTTACTAACTGAACCAACTCCTTCTTATCAAATGGAGGAAGGATCAGTCTCCTAAAGCTTGTCTTATCTGCCTTCCCCTCCTACATTCTCCATATGGCTACTATGAAAAAGTGCACTCAGCATCCTCTTGAAACAACTTTAACAGATTTCTTTGGTCAGGACAAAGAACACAGAAACATTAGACCAACTGGAATTCTATTTGTAAACCAACTCACAATGGGTGTCTAGGTTTCAAAAGTTTCAAACATCTTCATCTGATCAATTTTTGCAAGTTGTGGATACACTTTAGAGCTCAAGAGTCCCTTTGGGCTATCTTTCTTGAAGGCAAGTATTGTAGAGGTTAACATCCCACTCTTGCTACATCTAAATTGGGAGACTCCAGAATCTGGTCTCACATGATTAAATTTAAAGATAAAGCTGAAGATTACTTTATATGGACCTTGGAGAGGGGAACCTCAATTTTTGGCTTGACAACTAGATGGGGGATGGGAGGCTTGCTGACAAGGCTACTGCTCCCTACCCAACTTCTACCAAAGTGTCAAAATTCTGGAAAGATAATCAGTGGAACATAACTGCCTTAAACAACATACTGGATAACTCTACCATTAACAGGATTAACAGCATTCCTGTGGATACTTCTAAGAAGGACAAACTCATTTCCAAACAAGGGATCCCTTTACTCAACTACTGCTTACATTTATTCCTAACATCATCAAGGTGAGAGCTGTCTCTGGGGGAAATCCATTTGGAATAATTTCCTCTCACCCTCTATATCTTTCTGCTGTTGGAGTATCTTCTCTAAATGCCTCCCAACTAATGACATTCTGAAACTGAAGGGATAGAAAGGTCCTTCTTTTTGTCTTCTGTGTAAAGGAAAAGAAGAAAGAATTGATCATCTATTTTTCCAATGTCAATTTATCCAGTAGATTTGGTTAATTGTCCTCAGAAACTTGAAAGTCCAAACCATCAACCTCACTTGGCAAAAATTTATATCTTGCTGGAATGAATGGTTTCAATTAAAAATTTTGGTGATACCATGTGTGGTGGCTTGGTTCACTTGGATGGCTAGAAATAAGGCCAAATTTGATAATCACTTACCACATCCCTCAAAGGTGGCTGCTAACTGTTCAGCTTTTCTTAAAAAAATTACCCATTGGAAAGCTTTTCCTGATCTTTTCAAGACAAACTCTTTGCCTAATCAACCTATTTTGGAGCACCCCCTTGTTTTCTGGACCAAACCTCCTGCTGGTTGCCTGAAAGCCAATACTGATGGCAGCTTCTATAGGTCCACTGCTGACATTGGAGGTGTTTTCAGGAACTCAAATGGAAATTGCCTTTTACATTTCCTGACTCTTGTTTTTGCTACTGATGCTCTGGAAGCTGAGGCATTGGCTATCTTTTGGGCCACCTTTATTGTATCCAAGGCTAATTTTCATAATCTGATAGTGGTGACTGATTCCAAGGTCATGATTAGCATTCTCCTTAATACCATAACCTGCCCCTGTCACATTCTGAAATGGAAGAATGGAATTTCCTATAACTCTCAGAGCATTAATCTGAAATTTATTTTTATACACAAAGAAGGTAACAGACCTGCTCATTGGCTTGCTCAGGCTGGTACTGAGGCAGATAGACCTAATGTATCCAAGGAAGTTCCCTAACCACTTAAGTTACTTCTGAATGGTGACCTCTCTAATCTGCCTTTCTCTAGATTGTTGTAGCTTTCTGTCCTTTTAGTTTTTGGTCTTTCATATATATATATGCTCTTTCAGAAGGCAGTTATATACATGATTTTAGTCTCTTTTATATACATTTATCTTATTTCTATATATATATATATATATATATATATA